>JASDQU010436446.1:24677-40881 GCA_032191745.1 Picea mariana | reverse complement strand
CAGATTTCCACTTGTATAGAAGGGTCCCACTGGGAACTCATGTTGATATATTGAACACAACTACACGTAGAATTCCACAGAGCCACATAAGAACTTATATGGACCAATATGAAGCTGCCACATGTTTGTGGGACCATGATGATGTCATCATAACATGACTCACAATTTCATGCCTCCCCCCAAAAGTTTCAAAATAATTGAGCCATAGGAAAGGTGGCATATGTTCATAAAAAGTACGAGGAATGATATTTCAAATGAGTGAGAGATATAATGATGACGCCCAAAATCAATCAATGGATAAGAAAATATAAAACATGACATTTGGCCTCATGCCAGGGGTATCCTTGCCAATAATTATACCATTACTTGCAGCTGATAGAGAACAATAATAATTTCCTTCACATGCACACCTGAGAAATCCATAAATATCATAATATCATGCCAAGTGGAGTGAATCACTTCATTCCATCGACTGTCTAAACAAGCACATGTCAAGCCCTTATAAGAGAAAGCCAAAGGAACAAAAGGAGCCAATCTGTGAGTAATTCAACTTCTAAAGGTGAGTTACTTAGATTCCAGGTGTCATAGAAGATGACCCACCTGCTTAGTCTCTCCTCTTAGGAGAGAATTACTATCCATCCTAGCTACATATGTATGGAGAGTGTGTTCTTCATTTGATGAAGGAGAGAATGTCCCTCTCTGGCATCATTAATCCAAATTTGAGGACAATGAGACATCCAACAATCTACCCTAAGGTGCAGTTGCACCATTTTACCAATGCTCTGCTGAATCTTGAGGAAGAAGATTCAAAGAGTTGGTCATTGGTGCTTTGCATTGAGGATTAGTTGTGGCTGAGAGGAAATGAATAAACATCCCTCCAACCAACCAAGGACCTCAACTTCTTGACAATTAGCATGCCCAACGCAACAGTCAAGGATCAAATTGAGTCCCTTAGAATAATCCATACATAATCTCAATTGGACAAAATGAACACTCCTCACAACAACATCAACATGTTAAATCTGGTGGTAAAAAGAGATTTTACCAGGTAAAATTAGTTGGAATGCTAGAGGTGGTATCAAGAACCTGACAAGCTATATCCAATTTCAAGAAGCATTATTGGATTAAGTGAATGGTTTTCTCACAAATGAAAGCTTCTATAAAGAAAGATAAGGAGCTCATTCTCAGGGTCGATACTTTGGAGAATTTAAGAGTCTCTTACAACCAAAGCCATTGATCACAAGCCTCAGGCACATACATACAATGAAAGCAACAAAAAACAAGAGATTCATCCCCTACGTTATGTTTCAGTCTGTAATTATTCTTTTTGTGTATGTGTTCTTGTAAATCCGCCCCTCTCATATGACTTATTGTATCAGATCCCTATTAATAAAATCTCAAGAAACATGTTATGCAACATATTCAATGTAACTTTGTGGTGTATAACCATGACATACAAGTGATTTCCTCTTAACAAATGACCATTTCTTGTCGTTTATTCACATGTTTAAACGATATACAGAGGTTACTTCCATGTATTTTAATTTCTAAATATGTGTAACTATTTGAAGCATGTTTTATTGATCTGTTATATGTGTTGGAACTGCTGAATTCTTAATTTCTCATCACATTATTCTATTTCCATACACTACACAATTCATTCTCTGCAGTGCTTTATATGATTATCTTATTTTTCTTCTAATTCACCACTTCACTCACCTTCAAATCTAAATTTTCTGAAACAATCGTGTAAATATGCCTCTTGGAGCAGAGAGTTTTTAATATCTAAGATGAGATTGTTTGAAGATCAAGAGTTTTGAAAGAGAGAAAGAAAAACTTACCCAATTTTGCACAATTTTTTTTATTGCAAGCATGGATTTAGGAATCACCCTGATTCTTAGTCCCTGGGTTGTCTCGACATCATTTGATTGATATCTTAGAACATATTGAGGGATAACATCCGAAATGGCTTCATTTCCGGGAAAATAATTTGAAGACATCTTTACCTAGGATACAACATTGTAATATATGATCCTTGATGGTGAAAAAGATTTAGACAACTTGATGTTAACATTTCACTCGATGACTCCACATAAGGAAAATATATCCTCCATTAGAAAACACACCATAATTAACCCCGATCCTGAGCAGGGTTCAATATACTTAGATCCAGACAAGCTTGTGGCCTAGAGGAGCATTAGAGAATGTTGGATCTCTTCTTCTTCAGGTAACCCTAATCTAGAAACATCTCCTTCTGTTTTTCAAAGAAGTGTTGAATATGTAGATCTAGTTGATATTCCTATAAATGTTCATTCTACTTCAAAGTTTCATCTAGAAACTTTGATAGATTTGAAAAATTCACACTTAGAATTATGTCAAGAAGTGAGTTCTTCCTTGCGACCCTTCTTGAAAGACCCTATAGATCCTCTGTCCTTTGAAGATAATAGCCTAACCTTTTAAAATCTTATGTCCGACTTAGGTGGAGGAAGAGTAGGGGGAAACCAACAACCCCCACCACCTTTAAACCCTTGGATCACTGCTAGATATGGCCCATTGAATTTACCCCAACATGTCCATGATATCCTTGAGAATTACTTGAATATTTTACCCAAGTATGATGGAGAAAAAACCCATTCCTCCGAGGAACACATAACTACCTTTCAAGACTTCATGGTCAATCTATTTATGGAGCATGACGATGTCTTCGTGAGGCTTTTCATCCAAACTTTATAAGGGGATGTTATAAAATGGTTCATAGAAATGCCCATTGCTTCAATTGATAGCTCACAGAATCTAGAATATGCCTTTATGAGACAATGGGGTGAAAAAAGAGATAGCATATACTATCTAATTGAATTTGGCTCGCTCAAGAAGAGAGCTAATGAGCCTGTTTTTTATTTCAACAGAATATTTAACAAGTTATATAACAATATCCCTAGAGATACAAAGCCTTCACAACCAACGACCAAAGTCACATATGCTAGTGCATTCAATGTTGAGTTTGACATGGTATTGAGGGAGAGAAGATATCCAACTCTGCTTATAATGCATGATGATGCAATAAAAATCGAAGGAAACATGATTGCATTAGGTAAAATGAGGATAAAACAAGATCAAGCAGAGAAGAAAAATACTAGAGAAGATTGTGGTACCTGTGATCCAAATAAAGATTCCCAAGAAGCCAAGATGGATGGAATGTCGAGACTGATTTGAAACTTAAAAAATAGTATGTCAAGGTTTGATATGGAAAATAATAATGCAAACAAATCCCCTCAATAAGGAGGTATAAGAAATCCCAATCAGTTCAGAAGACCTTTTAATCCTCAAATTATGAGGAGGGAAAGAAGGAATGATGAACATCCCATCCAACCCCCTTTAAAAACCAACAATGAAAATAACCTAGTTGAGGAAGTCATGGATGAGGGATATGTTGAATATTTGAATAAGTTAACTTTCTTCAAGATGAGAATAATTCCATTCACCTAACACAAAATGACTATGAAGATTCTCTAAATCCTAGGAAGCATGTCTCTAAAAGATAATCAAACCAAGATGTTTTATCTTCAGTTGAGTACAAGATTTTTGTTGATGCACTATAGGATGAAATGAAAAGGAAATATGATCTTAGGCCTAGGAAAAAATATGTTATCCAAGATAGTTAACCTCAGCCTAAGAAGCCTAGCCCAAGTCAACTAAAGGATAAAGTCAAAGAACTTGTTGACATTCCCAAGGCTAATGAGGTTTTGGAACCTTCAAAAAGAGAAAAACAAATTAAAGAATTTGAGGAATTAGTTCCACCTTTTAACATCGAAAAAGAATTATCTAAATTCAAAATCCTTGTACCATTGGTGGAATTGGATAAGAATCCTTCATATCATAAGAAAATTAAGAAAAATATATAGGGAGAGGCATCATCAAGCCACCCTGATACCTTGAATGTACAAGATGAATCCCCCACCATAGTTTTTGGTCTTGATATAGATGACAAAGAAGAATATGTTGTACCTTTCTATGTAACATTGAATATTCATGAAAATATGTTGCACAGTTGTATGCTTGATTATGGGGCATCACATAAACTCATTCCAAAAGTATTCATGGAAAAGTTGGGATTGGAGGTAACCAGGCCATATCATGACCTTAATTCTTTTGATCCCAGAAAAGTAAAGCGTGATGGGTTGATCAAGGACATGGTAGTTACTTTGTCCCAACTGACTATCAAGAGCATAATGATGGATGAGGTGGTGGATGATGTGCCTACTAATTATGGCATGTTGTTGTCAAGAACACGTGCATGTAAGCTGGGAGGTACTATGTAGATGGGCATGACTTATGCCATTGTAATAGTATTTGGAGATGAAAATAGAAGGTTGTACAGAGATAAAAAGTTTTCTTATGTGGTGAGTGACTAGAACAACCCTATAAACCATCCTATATATGCTGCTAATGAAAATCTTGGTTGTTGCATCCTCATAGAAAATGAAGAAAATGAGGAGCAACCCATAACTTTCTTCAATAGAGATTTAAGAGATGTTGAACTAAGATATAACAACATGGATAAACAAGCATATTCCCTGGTCAAGGCATTGAAAGCATTATAGATTATATATTGCATTCAAATATATTGGCTTTTTTTTCTTCCAAAGGAACTCTAAAATATTGGCTTATGTACCTACTAGTGCAATAAAATACATCCTCACACAACCTGATAGCAAACAGAGAAGGGGTAAATGGATTGCCAAACTTCAGGAGTATGACTTAGATATCAAACCCACAAAATTGATAAAAGGACAAGGACTTTCCAAACTCTTATCTGAATCTAATTGCAAGGCTCTAGACATGAATTTTTTTTCAACAAGCATCATGGTAGTAGAACCTGAAAGAGATGAAACATAAGAACCATCTTTGAAGGTAAGCCCTAAATTTTCTCAATCTGATTGGTATAAGGATGTAATTTTTTACCTACATAACTTAAGTTGTCCATCCACATGGGACAAAGCTAAAGCTAGGTCTATTTAACTCAAGGCTATGAAGTATTTCATTTTGGGGGAAAATCTGTTTTGGAAGGATACATGAGGAATATTGTTAAATTTCCTTACTGAAGAATAAATTGAAGGTGTTGTCACTAAATTTCACAAAGGAATATGAGGGGGTCATCATGCTTAGAGAGCCACTACATACAAGATCCTCAGGGATGATTATTATTGGCCCTCATTGTTTTATGATGTCAATTGCATGGTTAAAGTGTGTATAGAATGCCAAATGTTTGTAGGAAAATAAAATTTGTATCCCCTCCCACTCAGACCTATCAAAGTAGAGACACATTTTCAACAATGGGGATTGGATTTCATTGGTGAAATCAATCCAAATTCCAGTGGGAAACATACGTGGATTCTAACAACCACATATTATTTCATTAAGTGGGTAGAATCCATCCCCACAAGGGACAAAAATTAACACAATCATCATCAAATTCCTTGAGGAGAACATTCTGGCCAGATTTGGATGCCCAAGAAAGATCATCAGTGATAACGACCAAGATTTCAGGTTTGCTAAGTTGATTCAATTTTGTCAAAATTATAACATAGTCCTTGGGAACTCTACTTCTTGTTATCCACATGGCAATGGATTGTATGAGTCCTCCAATAATAATCTCATCAATATTATCAAGAAAATGTTGTCGCAAAATAAAAAAAAGCATGGGATTCCCACCTGAAATATGCAATTTAGGCAAAAAAATTAAGCATAAATAGGTCTATAGGAAATTCTCCTTTTCAGCTAGTGTATGGATTAGAATCCATTTTCCCTATCCAACTCATCCTTATTGTGATGGAGCTACTACAAAATGGGGAGGAAAAATCAGATGATATGCAGAGAAGAATTGACCAATTGATTGAAGTTCAAAAGATAAGAGAACAAGTGCAGATAAAGTACCAGTCTCAATAATTAAGAATTAAAGAATTTTTTTACAACATGACCAAAGAAATAATATTCATGATAGGAGACTCGATCCTAAAGTGGGATTCCAAAAGGGAAGCTAAAGGGAAGCATGGAAAATTTGACAATCTATGGCTTGCACCCTTCCAAGTTGTTGCAACTCAACATAAAAATTCATATGAATATGCACAACTATATGGAGAGTTGTTTGCGGCTCATGTAAATGGGAGGTTCTTCAAGAACTTCTTGCACTACTGAATCCTACAGAATTTTCTTACCCCGTACATAAATAAATGTTTTTCCATTCATGTCTATGAATTTTTAATTTTACTTCATTCACCATTTATTACACAAGCAAGTAAATAGGGTTCTAACATTGTAAGTCGTTGAGCATTTTTATTTCACATATCAAACCAATTTTCAAGTATAGGGGAGGCCTACCATTTCAAAGAAGACTCCATAACCCAACATAGGAAGGAACTTGGTCTACAGTTCTCAGTAGATCACAGGGTTATGTTGTCCCTGTTGAAGCCGATGTTAGTACCAGATTTGATCATGTCCTCAATATGTAGTTTGGTGAAAGTTATAAGGCCAAAAATGGATGGGATAGAGACAAAAAATGAGCTTCCAAAGCCCTGGACTAATGCTAGCATATTGTGAGGCACCTTAAAAAGAATTATAGGAAAAATCACACCCTAGGTGCCTAAAAAAAATATTTTAGCGCTCGAGCGCTAATCAAAAGGAAATTAGGGCCTATCATGCTCCAAAAAGACTTAAGCTCTTCAGGCTGAAATATTTATCACGCAACTGGAGCCTAAGAACTAGGCGCTAGCAAAGATGTGGGATCGATCATTCAATGGCTGGAAGTGGGGAAAATATATGGTGGGAGGTCAATGTCGCATCATAAAGGTGCACAAAAGATAAAAATCATAATGGTGCAATGGTGGTTTAGGGAGACATGCATCACAAATTGAATGACATCACATGACAAGAGCATAGAAGGTTAAACCACCATTATTGGTTTGCGACAATGGTATTCTGGTTTCAATGAACTACCTATCCTCCCATTACTAAGCACACACCCATATGCACACTCAACACCACCTAGAGCCAACTCAACAATTCACCTGGGACACTTGGAAGGATCAATGACATCATGGCATGCCAACATAGCACTCGTCTGAGCCAGTATGAGATTTCCACCTTTATAAAAGTGACCCACTGGGAACTCCTGTGGACATATAGAATTTAACCACACATAGACTGCCCTAGATACACATAAGTGATGACATGGACCAATATTAAGCATTGACATGGACCAATATTAAGTGCTAAATCAATCGATGGATAAGACAATATAAAACATGAAATTTGACCTCACATCGGGGTGTCCTCGCTAATCATTATAACTTTACTTGTATTTGATAGAGGACAATAATCATTTCCTGCACATGCACACTTGAGAAAGCCACATATCTCATAACATCGTGCCAAATGTAGAAAATCACTTTATCCCATCAATTGTCTCAACAAGCACATGTCGAGCCCTTATAAGAGAAAGACAAAGGAACAAAAGGAGTCAATCTGCGAGTAATTTAGTTTCTAAAGGTGAGTTACTCAGATGACAAGTGTAATAGAAGATGACCCAACTACTCAGTCTCTCCTCTCAGGAGAGAACTACCAGTCATTTTGGCTATAGATGTCTGGAGAGTGTGTTCTGCATTCGATGGAGAGAATGTCCCTCTCTGGTATTATTAATCTAAATATGAGGACAATGGGACATCCAATAATATACCCTAAGGTGCACCTGGACCACTCGACCAATGCTCTGTTGAAGCTTGAGGAAGAATATTCAAAGAGTTATTCAATGGTTCTTTGTGTTGAGCAATAGTGGTGGCTGAGAGGAAATGGCTAAACATACCTCCGACCAACCAGGGACCTCAATTGTTCGACGATTGAGCATGTCCAATGCAATAGTCAAGGGTCCAATTGAGTCACTTAGAATAATCTAGACAAAAGATCAATTGGAAAAAGAGAACACTCCTCACAAAGACATCAACAGGTTAACTCTGGTGGTAAAAACAATTTTTACCAGGTAAACTGAGTTGGAAAACTAGAGGTGGTATCAAGAAATCGATAAGATGTATCCAATTTCAAAACAAAATATTGGATTAAATGAATGGTTTTCTCACAAATGAAAGCTTATATAAAGAAAGATAATGAGCTCATTCTTAGGGACGACACTTTGGGGAATTTAAGAGTCTATTACAATCAAAGTTGTTGATCACAAGCCTCAAGCACATACATATAGTAAAAGCAATAGGAAACACGAGATTCATCCCCTGCGTTATGTTTCAGTCTATAATTCTTATTTTTGTGTATGTGTTCTTGTAAATCCACCCATCTCATATGGCTTCTTGTATCATATCCCCATTAATAAAATCTCAAGCAACATGTTATGCAACATATTCAGTGTAATTGTATGGTGTATAGCCATAGAATAAAATTGTTCTCCTCTTAACAAATGACCATTTCTTGTCATTTGTTCATATGTTTAAATTATATGCAGAGGGTACTATTGTGGCCGCAACAGACCCCCTTTAATTTTCTTTTACAAGCGAAAGGAAATGCCCCCCCTACTAAAATTTTTAACCTATTGTCTAATCCTCTACTACTTGAGCCTAATGTTATCTCTTTGCCTAAATTGAGGGAGTTGAGGGTTTTATATTGATGGATTATTGTCTTTGATTGGTGTTTATTATTACTTTCGATCTTATAATTTCAAATGTCTTCATGACGCTTATTGACCTATGATTTTTCATTGACATATTTATGATGGAATTGATGTGTCATTTTCTGACCTTTTGTTGATTCCAAAGTACCTAGTGATATGATGTGGCTACACAGTTTGTTCTATTGCATCTTTTGATTGAATAACTCAAACTATGCATCTTCTTGCTAGCATGATTGTGCTTCATGTTTTCAACTTTTATACTATCGCATGTGGATCTTAATCTTTGATTTCAAATAGGCACATGGAGTTTCAAGACATGCATCTACAACCACCATGTTATTGCTGAATAAACCTAACACTCTTCTAAATTGGCTTAAAGGCAATGAATATATTGTTTATTGTACTGACAAGTCTCCTTTTGATCACATGGATGATATAATTCTTGTTGTTTTGCAGGAGCAAGTGTGCAGGGGCACTTCGTTCGCATGACCACTCCAACCTTGAGAGGCATGTGGGGGAATCTCTTATCCTTTTCCACAAACTTGACCTTGATTCTTTCCAGGATTCTCCTCGTCAGGAAGTGAACTAACTTGGTTTGCAGTTTTCTTGAGGTACAAAATCCCCAAGGATGTCAGAACCGCCTTTCCTGCAAGCCTGTCCTTGAACCTCTTCATATTGGTTTATGTTGGGTCCTCTCTTGGTATTACCTCTCGCAAAAAGTCACTCCAAAATCCCATTCCTACTCTTGATTGCGAGTCCTTGGCGAGATGTCTCCTTATGTTTGTTAGTTATTTTTGGCATTCACCCATAGTGTATCACATACATTCCTTTTCTTGGACTTGTTTGTGCTCCTGCTCCTTGCGATATGAGAATATACGCCCTTTGAGATGTGTATATTGACTGGATTAATGTGCGGTGTTGGTCCTTGACCAAGTTTTGAAGTATACTTGGTCATATTTGATGTTTTTGGGACTGCGACAGCTTGCCAAATACGGAGCACAACGTAAAGCAAGAAAGACCTATTTTTGGGTACCTTTTAGGGTTTTTGGGTTGATATAAAGGGAAAGGGATGTCGGCCCGTGGGTTTACCCACATTTAGGCCCATTTTGTAATCTATAAATAGATACTTAGGCAATGTAAGTAGGGGGGGGAAATTAGAGCAAATGTATAGCTAAAGGCTTAGTGCTAGTAGTTGGATCTGTGTGATTGGATGTGTATCACAAGTGCCTTGTGCATGATTGTAAGGAATCATAAGGCTAAGTGCAAGTTGTTGTGGTTTTGTGCTGAGTGCAAGGAAGAAGGATCTAGTGAGATGCGCAGATCTTCTGTCCTATGCAAACTAAGGGTCATTGAAGCTCTATGTTGTAACTGCTTGATCGAGATAATATAAAGAAGAAGACTTTGTGGAAATAGCCCCAGGGTGGGGGTGAACCATAGTAACTCTGTGTAATGTGCTTTGTGATTTGACCTAAGTGTTGTTTCCTTTTGGCTAAGTGCTTGCTGTGATTAAGTAGATCTAGTTATGCTTCGTTCTTATGATATAAGAATGAATGTTAGATATGATATATAATATGTTTATTGCTTGATCTATTGAATCTAATCTATGTTTTGTGGCTAAGTACTGAATCATATTTAGTCCAAATATTCACTGCGATGCTCTGTGCCATCTGCGAAGTACCATAAGGGTTAAATATAGATGAATGATCTATGCTAAGTGCCTTGTAATAGATATAATCATAGATTGGTGTCCCAACTAAGGTTTCAGACACTTGAGTCCTGAAACCACCCCTACCTCTACCTCAGGTGAGACTTTATCTGCTTCGAAGGTGTTTCCGAAAGGGCTGGTAGTTAGGGTTTTGTTGGTGGTAGTTAGACTTGAAAAACTGAATATGGAACAAGCAAACTTTGAAGGAGATCAAGAGACTAAAATTATGGAAGAACCCCAGAAAGAATTAGAGATCATGTTATTGAAAATAAAATAAACCCTAGATGATCATAAGAATGTCAGTTTGTCATAAATCTTCAAAGAACAAGAGAAAATCGAAGTAAGAATAGGAGACTTCGACATTGACTGTGCCCTGGATGAGGGAACACTGATGAATATTACGACAAAAAGAACTTGGGAAACCCTAGGAAGGCCTGCTCTGGTCCCTTCACTAGGAACCATCGGATTATTTAAAGGAAAAATGGTAACCCTATGTGGTAGAATTACCCATATAACTATGAATACCCATGGAACTTCGACAAAGGAAGATTTTGAAGTCATTATATTTATTGGGGACCGTTCCCCATTTCCAGATTTGCTAGGAAATATTTGGATTGAAAAAGACCAGATCCAGAGGAAAGAAGAAAAGGAAGCCCTAGAACAGAAGAAGCAAGAACTCATGGAATTTATGACTAGAAGGATTGCCTACTTGATGGAGGAACAAGAGAACAAATCTCCACTATTAAACACCAAGAACCTGGATTTCGAAGCTATAAGAGTGTTAGAGGAACCACAAAAGACCAAAATATCTAACCCATATGATGAAGGAATATTACCCTTGGATCTGAGGAAAGATCCTAGGCAGTGCGAAGTGACTATGTCAAGAGAAGATAATATTTAGAATAGAAAAAGGGTGACCGAGACTAAGCTCATCAGGAAAAAGGCTAGGAAGCTAAGTAAGAAGAGGTCCAAAATCGGAAAGCTATAGATGAGTCCAGAAGGAACTTCACAGAAGGAAACATCATAATAATTGAGCTTTGCCGAGATATCAGAACAGTGACTTCTGTCACTTCTCCATGGCGTAGTAATATAGCTATTGGACTGATATACCCATTCGACTTCTACCCCAAATGGGTCAAAAAGAAATTATAGGTTCCCACTAGACCGTTGAATAGCACCAGAATGGATAGAATAGAGTTAATGTAGGCCCCATATCCGTTGGAAGAAGATCGTTGCTAAGTTTCCCTACTTAGTCTGTCGCGCCATGCACCTATAATACTTTTTGCTAAGTGAGAATTTGAGCTCAAACCTTGAGATTACTTCACCCTGCGATCATTGCCTTGTTTCCTTATTGTTCATCGTAATCTCAGACGTCATTTTCACACCTGAGCTAGTGGACACAAGCTTGTATGTTGGACGAGCTCAACGCTGTTGAGAAAGTATTTGAAGAATTTTTGACTGACCTAATGGTTGAGAGAGTCATGTCATAGAGAAGGATGTCTGCAGGTGTGCAAGCATCATCATTAGGAGAAGTCTAAGCTTCTCCCTCCACTGCTCATGATGCAGGACCTTCCAGAACCATGACCGAGACAAGAACAAATCACAGAGATGATATTGCAAATGCCAAGTTGATCCTGCACATTTTGTCGGTTTACATACCACCTTTGAGTGACAAGATTAACCGTGACAGTGTACCCAAAGACTTTGAGTACAACTTGATCACCGCGTATCTTCCAAAAGGAGTGCGTGCAGTATGTGCTGACCAGGATAAGCTCGCAACACTAAAATTCAGTGATTTTAACCTTGGAGATCACAAAACCTACAGCATGTTGGTTCTTCATAAATAATTAACTAAGACCAAAGGACGTAATCCTAAGATTTTCTCGTAGTCCTGGGCCCAGAACCTCGCACAGTCCACACTGCTCAATGTAATGAAGATCCCTCACTTCAGAAGACACTAGGAAGTCAACGCATGCGTCAGGTTGCTTCTGTCTTGCTACCATGACGGATATTTATGGTTGGACCACCGCATTACTATGGATTTGACTCTGATCAATAAGATCACAGGACTCAACATGCAAGGCCCTGACCCCCATGACTTTTACCCAGGAAAGACCTCTGATCGAGCACTAGCACAATGAATAAAGGAAACTTATGGCGATGTAGAGGAGGGCACGCGAGGCTACATGGTAGCCTCCATCCAGAGTGGCACAGTGCACCTTGCATGTCAGTTGATTGCGGGAAAATTAGTTCATAAGAAAATACCAACACAGGTGACTAGCTTCATAGTTGACCTCGCAGGGAAGTGCGCCGAGGGACTACAGATGAATTGGGTGCAGTATCTCATCAACCAGTTAGAGCTGGATTGCATAGGAGCGCAAGACCAAGGGTATTTGTTCCACTTTAGTTGGCTACTCATACTCATCGCTTTCATCGCTTGGGAGCTTCCAGAGGGAGCCACTTTCCTGGAGATCGAACCTTTCGAACCACTAGCCATGAAGTTCTGTACGCTGTGGTACTCCAGTGACATGAAAAAGAAGTGGCAATATAATGTTGTCTTCCACACCTACTTCAACCAACTGAAAATTGCAATTCAGTCTACTCCGTGAATCACCCCAAATGCACTTCATAGGTTTAGACCTTTGATGAAGTTTAGTGTGGATCACCACTTCATCTACATTACAGTGCGCGGTGATGAACATAAACAATAGCTCCAATCCTACTACAAGATGATAGAGGATGACTTGGAGGAGATCACCAAGGAATGGTCAGCAGACCTAGTTGCAATAGACCCCGTAGATATGTCCGACGAGGAAAGCCCTGAAGCTATGCCAGATACACCTGGGCCAAGCAGGACTAAGAAGGATGACGAAGTTGAATATGTACCTAGCACATCTGCGAAGACTTCTTCAATCTCACCTGCGTAGGGAGGTGATGGTGATGAGCTAGGCGGTATAGAAGTGGAGCAAACCAGAGGCGAAGTGACTCCACCAAGAGAGGAGGAGGATCCCTCCTTGAAAAGAAAGATGACACCACCAAAACCCTCCTCCCGAAAGAAAGCTAAGGCTACCTGGACCATGCTTAAAACTACCCTTACCCCAGATGATTTTGACTTCTTAATTGCCATGCTGAATGACGTTTCACTCGAGCTAGCAGAAAAGCAAGAAGCAAAGTAGGAGGAGCTCTTCAACCGAATCAAAGGTGAACTCAAAGAAGTGCAACAGGCACTCCAGTCCAACCAAGCAGTGTCTACAACGCCCTCAATAAGCGAAACATCAGGAACATGCAATGAGCCCACATAGTTACACCATATCACTGATCAAGTCGAAGCTCGTCTTCGACGAGCTCAAGAAGACACGGCACAAGCCACCCAAGATTTTATGCAAGAATAGACAACACTTCTAGAACAACAAAAGGAGGCAAAATAGGAAAATCTTTCCCTGAAAGCGAAGTGGGATGAGGAAAAGGCACAGTTGCTAGCAGAGAAACTTGAAGTCCAAGAAAGGATTCACAAAGCATTGCACTCTATGACAGTCATAGAGGTGAATATGGAAGACCATCTCCCACAGCAGGTGACCCAAATGGAGGAAGTAATCAAGAAACTCCAACAGCGCATCATGGATCTGGAGCTCCACATCATGCCGGAGACCCCTCAAGAAATTAGAGAACTAAGAGAGGCCACTGCTCGAAGCATAGTTGGCCGGTTAAAAACCTTTTCCTTGGAATGAAAGCAACTGAGTGCTAGAAGAACCCAGACTTATGAAACCCTCGCAGAGACTCCAGAATTGCAGACATTGGAGGCACAACTCCAAGAAGCCAAGCAACATGCAGACACGCTTTAGGCGCAAATAAAGACTTTGACCCCGGTCGAAAGACTGAAGAGGTTCACAAAACAAGGCATAGCCCAGCAGAAGGTACATGTGCTGTAAAGTAAAGTGATGGAAGTCTCCCAATGGCTTTAGCCGATCCAAGAAAAGGCATGCCAACTGTTCGTTGAACTTGAAAACCAGGAAGCTGAACTTGAACAGGTTGTCATCACTGCAGAACAACACCTGGAAGGACCGCTCAATGACACAGTGATCCAGGAACTTACTGAGCAAGAGGTTGTCGCACTGCAGCAGGTCGAAGCAGCTCGAGCCAATCTTGAGGCATTCGAGGCAGAATTGAATAGACCTGAGTGACTCGGGATAAGTCACAGGTGAGTGTTGGGGGCCTGTTGGCCCTTGACCAAGTTTTAAAGTATACTTGGTCATATTTGACCATTTTGTGACTGCGACAGCTTGCCAAAGACGAAGCGCAATGTGAGCAAGACCTATTTTTGGGTACCTTTTAGGGTTTTTGGGTTGATGTAAAGGGAAAGGGATATGGCCCAAGGGTTTACCCACGTTTAGGCCCATTTTGTAATCTATAAATAGATACTTAGGCAATGTAAGTAGGGGGGACAACTTAGTGCAAATGTATAGCTAAAGGCTTAGTGCTAGTAGCTGGATCTGTGTGATCGGATGTGTATCGCAAGTGCTCTGTGCATGATTGTAAGGAATCAGAAGGCTAAGTGCAAGTTGTTGTGGTTTTGTGCTGAGTGCAAGGAAGAAGGATTTAGTGAGTTGTGCAGATCTTTTGTCCTGTGCGAAGTAAGGGTCATTGAAGCTCCGTGTTGTAACTGCTTGACCGAGATAATATAAAGAAGAAGACTTTGTGGACGTAGCCCCAGGGTGGGGGTGAACCATGGTAACTCTGTGTAATGTGATCTATGCTTTGACCTAAGTGTTGTTTCATTTTGGCTAAGTGCTTGTTGTGATTAAGTAGATCTAGTTATGCTATGTGCTTATGATATAAGAATGAATGTTAGATATGATATATAAGATGTTTAGTGCTTGATCTGTTGAATCTAATCTATGTTTTGTGGCTAAGCATTGAATCATCTTTAGTCTAAGTATTCACTGCGATGCTCTATGCCATCTACGAAGTACCATAAGGGTTAAATATAGTTGAATGATCTACGATAAGTGCCTTGTAATATATATAATCACAGATCGTGTCCCAGCTAAGGTTTCAGACACTTTAGTCCTGAAACCACCCCTGCCTCTACCTTGGGTGAGACTTCATCTTCTTTGCAGGTGTTTCCGAAAGGGCCGGTAGTTAGGGTTTTGTTGGTGCTCTCTTGAGCATTGAACCCTAGGTCTTCCCTTGTGCTAACATGCGGTGTGCACTTGGTTGGAATAAATGTTTTCTTTCTACATGTCGCTACTTGCGAAGTTAAATTGTCGCATGAAGCATTGTCCTCTCTCCTTCGTCTCTTTCCCTTCATTGTAGTTGAATCACCACATCCTCGATCACCATCTAACCCCGCTCCTCTCCACGATGCCTAGTTTTTCAAATACTACCCTATATGCCTTTTTCTAAATTTTGGCCCCTAGGTGCAGAACCCTGATCGATGGAACCTAGGAGCATGGAACCTCAACTTGCGTAAGTTTGGTCCTAATTTTCTTAATTTATATTTAATTTAATTTAATTTTGTTATTTTTGTAAATCTTCATGTATATTATTTTTATTTTTATTTTTATTTATTTTTGTAAATTATTTATATTTATTTTCCTCGTGATTTTCCCTTAGATTTACTTCAAGTAATTACTTTTGCTCAAGGGATAATTGATTCACGTTAAATATTTTACATGGGGTAAATTTTTCCTTTTTACATGGTTAAACTAATTTGTATAAAACAAACAAACCATTTGTTACCATTTAACTAAGACCTAGTGTGTAACATACATTTGTATATATATTCATTTTAATTTTAATTTTCATTATTTTTCTTTTAATTTTCTTTT
>JASDQU010436444.1:25467-37284 GCA_032191745.1 Picea mariana | reverse complement strand
GATCTATAACAGGTATTGAAGTTTTTGATGATACTTTCTTAAAACAATGGGGGGATAAGAATGATTTTCTTTACTACATTACTGAGTTTGGGAACTTGAGAAGAGAAAGTGATCAATCAGTGTCAGACTTTACTAAGAAATTTAACCGGATGTATAGCAAGATCCCAGTTGAAATCAAGCCTACTGCTACCTTTGCAAAAATCACATATGCTAATGCTTTTGATGCTGAATTTTGTTTGCTGTTAAGAGAAAGAAGGTCTGTTACATTGGTTGATATGCAGGATGCAACACTTGAAGTGGAATCTAACATCCTTGCTACAGATAAGTTGAAGGGTAGAGGAGATAGAAGGAAACAAAAAGGAGAAGCCTCATCATCAAGTGCTGATCCTAATATTGAAAATATGGCTAAGATGATTGAATCTTTGACTTCTGAATTGTCCAAGATGAAGATTGAAAACAAGCAGCCTGTAAAATTTAGAGATCCTAATGCTTTTATTCCTCGAAATCCAAATCCTTATAGAAGAAATAATGAGCAACATCAGATTTTACAAAGGAATAGAAATGCTAATGAGGATCATAATATTAAAGCTCCTTTTCAAAACACAGTGATGGCGGAAGATCAACCAGAAGAAGATGATGAGATTCATTGTTTGGGGGATAAAGGTGATGCATCTTTCTTGACACAATATGCTTATGAAGAAGCTTTGATTAGTCAGCAGGCTAATCAAGACTCAAATGATGGATCTATTTGTCACGCTGATGATCAAAATAGGTATAATCTGAGATCTAAACAAAGTAATAGAAAGCAAGATGAGCAAGCTTCTCCTAAGAAAGTTGCTGCCCCTACAAAACAACAACCAAGCAAAGATCAAGCTCAAACAAAGAATCAAGTACTTATCAAAGCTCTTGTACAAGAGGTAAGAAACCCTGACAAAGTTCCTTTCTCATTTAGCTTTGAATCAGAAATTCAGAAGGTTAAAATCCCCATACCACTCATGGAATTAATGAAGAATGATACCTTCAAACAAACCATCCTCAAAGCCCTTGAGCCTAAACCCATGCCAACTACTGCTGATGTTGTAAACCTCCAAGATGATAAGCCTACTATTGTCCTTAGTCCAATGGTTGAAGACCATGAGGAAACCTCTCCACTTTTCTATGTTTCCCTGAACATCCATGATAAAATTCTGCATAATTTCCTTCTAGACATAGGAGCTTCTCATAACCTCATGCCAAAAGCAGTTATGGATGAGTTGGGTTTAGAGATTACCAAGTCTTATCATGATTTATTTTCATTTGACTCTAGGAAGGTTAAGTTCCTTGGCTTGATAAAAGATTTAACAATTTCTTTATCCCAGTTTCCCATGAGGAGCATGGTAATGGACATTGTGGTGGCTGATGTGCCACCCAAATTTGGTATGCTCTTATCTAGAGCATGGATAAAGAGACTAGGGGGCACCTTGCAAAATGATCTTTCTTATGCAACTATCCTAGTTTTTGGAGGGGAACGAAGGAGATTGTATAGGGAAACTCAATTAGCATATATTATCAGTGATGAGAAGGAGCCTACTAATCATCCCATATACTTAGTTGACACAGGCTTGGGATCTTGTATACTTCATATTGATGATTCTCAGTCATCATCTTTGCAGCTTAGAAAACCTATTTGCCAATCTTCAGAAGTAGAAAGCACTCCTATATGGAGTATGTTCTTTGATGGTGCTTGTTCAAGAGAGTCTGCAGGAGCATGTGTTGTTTTTGTTTCACCTTCCAAAGAAACAATTCATTTGTCTTTCAAGTTGGATTTCAAGGTGACAAATAACATAACAAAATACGAAGCCTTGGTCTTGGGCTTGGACACTGCTAAGGATATGAATATTCAGGGGTTGAAAGTATATGGAGATGCTGATCTGATAATCCAACAAATCAAAAACCATTTTCAAGCCAAACATGTCAAGCTTAAGGCATACAAAGATGAGGTATGGAATCTCATTGATTCTTTTCTAGCATTCAATATTTCATATATTTCTAGAGCCATGAATCAACTTGCTGATTCATTAGCCGTTTCAACTAGTGCCTTCAATCCACCTTTGCCAGCAAAGCTTAATTATGAAATCCAAGTGAAATATAGACCTTCTTTGCCAGACAATGTAAAATTTTGGAACGTGTTTGATGATGATGAGGAATTGGTTAGATTTTTGGAAGTTATAGATGAGTTTTCAACCCTCCATATAGATCATGAAATTAAAATGTTGAAAAGGTAAAAAATCGTAAGTTAAAAAACAAAATTGGACGCCATGATATTATTCAACTTCCAAATAATCAAATCCCAAGAGGATTAGTACCACTTGAGAAGCTTTTTGACCAAAATGATGTGCCTTTGAAGCCTGATAAGAAAGAGGAAGACCCTGTTGTCTTTCAGTACAAATTAGGAGATGAACAATGCCCAAAAACCATAAATCTGTCCACACAGTTGACTGCAGAACAAAGAGTTGAATATGACAACCTGATGAAAGAATTTTCAGACAATTTTGCATGGGAGTACAGTGACTTAAAGACCTATGACACTCAAGTGATTGAGCATAAAATCTCTTTGAAGAAATAAGCCACTCCATTCAAGAAAAAACTGAGATCTATCAGCCCTCTTCTTCTACCCATAATGGAAAAGGAAACTAAAAAAATATTGAATGCTCAAATTATCATTCCACTAAGATATTCTGAGTGGATTGCTAATTTAGTTCCTGTTAGAAATAAGAATGGGGAGATTAGGTTGTGTGTTGACTTTAGGAACTTGAACACGTGCTCTAAGAAAGACAACTACCCTTTGCCTAAGATGGAGCATATCTTGCAAAGAGTGTATGGAGCTAGTGTCATGTCTTTTATTGATGGGTTCTCAGGCTATAACCAAATCTCAGTACACCCAGATGATAGAGAAAAGACAACCTTCACAACTCCTTCGGGTACTTTTATGTATGCCAAGATGTCCTTTGGGCTTATGAATGCTGGGGCCACCTTTTAGAGGGCCATGGAAATTGCCTTTGTAGGTGAGAAGGATAAATTTGTTTTGATATATTTGGATGATCTAACAATGTTTTCTCACAACCATAAAGAGCATTTGCAGCACTTGAGGAAGACATTCTTGAAGTGAAGAAGGTATGGGATTTCACTAAATCCAAAGAAGTCTCAGTTTGCATTGAAAGAAGGTAAGCTTATGGGACACATAGTGACTGTTGAAGGAGTAAAGATTGACCCTGCAAGAGTAGAAGCTATTCAAAAGATATCAATTCCTATATCTAAGAAAGACATCCAATCATTTCTTGGAAATATTAACTTCATTAGGAGATTTATTCCTAATTTTGTAGAATTGATTAAACACATCACTGGCATGCTAAGGAAAGATTTAGAAGTTAAATGGCATGATGCAGTAAGAGATTCTTTTGAAGCTATCAAGAAATATCTTATGTCAGCTCCTACTTTGATCAACCCTGACTATTGTAAAGATTTATATATCTTTTCATTTGCATCTAATGACACCATTCCAACAATGTTACTTCATAAAATGATCAAGGGAAGGAACAACCAGTAGCATTGTTTAGCAAGACATTGATAGATGCTGAGGTAAAATATGATCCTATTGAAAAACAAGCTTATGCTTTAATCAAGTCACTTAAGGCTTTTAGAATCTATATTTTTCATGCCAAATTTATAGCTTATGTACCATCTAGCTCAGTTAGAGATGTACTTATCCAACCAGATATAGATGGTAAAAGAGCCAAATGGATTGCCAAACTCATTGAGTTTGACATTGATATTAAGCCAACTAAATTGATAAAAGGTCAGGGTTTGGAAAAGCTTCTTATTGAAGAGAATCGTGAGGTGCTGGGTATTAATTTTATCAGCAGAAATGCAGAGGATGCACAATCTGAAATCTCTGTTGAAAGGTATAGTCATGATCATCCAGTTTCAACACACTTGTCTTCTTGTGAATGGTACAACAGTATAATACATTTTTTGCAGAATCTTGCAGCCCCTCCAGAGATGAATCAAACACAGGTGAGAGCATTAAAACTCGAGGCAATCAAGTTCTGTATAAATGAAAATATGCTCTATTGGAAAGACCCCTCTGGGATGTTATTGAGGTGCCTTGACAAAGAAGAATCAATTCAGGTTATGCATCAGTTTCATAGAAGCAATTGTGGTGGCCATCACTACTGGAAAATTACAACCCTCAAGATTTTGAGGGCTGGTTACTATTGGCCATGTTTATTTTTTGATGTTTTCTCTTATGTAAAGACATGTGACAAGTGCCAAAGGTTCACTGGAAAACAACCGTTGTAATCTCTTCCATTGAAACCCATTGTAGTCACTGGACTCTTCCAACAATGGGGGTTGGACTTCATTGGAGAGATACATCCATCTTCAAGTGGCCAACATAGGTGGATCCTAGTAGCAACTGACTACTTTACAAAGTAGATTGAGGCTATTCCCACCAGGAATGGCATTCATTCTGTAATCATCAATTTCTTGAATGATCATATTTTTGCTAGATTTGGCTGCCCCAAAAGACTTGTTATTGATAATGCAACTGCTTTTAAAGATGATGTTTTGGTGAATTTATGTGAATAAATGGGTATTCAACTTGTTCACTCAACTGCCTACTATCCTCAAGGCAATGGCCTCGCTGAATCGTCAAACAAGAGCCTAGTGAGGATCATTAGAAAGCTGCTTGAATAAAATCAAATGAGTTGGGATTCTAAGTTAAAATTTTCACTCTGGGCTGATAGAGTGAAAAATAAGAAGTCCATTGGTAGTTCTCCATTCAAGCTATTGTATGGCACTGAAGCCATTTTCCCTATCCAACTTGCACTACCTGTTGCAAAATTTTTTCAAGAAGAAGAAGGGGAACCAAATGATTTGGTTAGAAGGATTCTTCATCTAGTTGAGATTCAATAGGTAAGGGAGCAGTTACTTGAGAAGACAGAGTTACATTAGAAGAATATGAAAGAGATCTTTGACAAGAAGGCTAAAGAAGATATTTTCCAAACAAGGGATCTTGTTTTGAAGTGGGATTCTTACAGACAGGATAAGGGCAAGCATGAGAAATTTGACATTTTGTGGACTGGTCCTTTCATCATTTCTCAAGTGTTGCAGAACAATACTTTCCTCTTACACAACCTAGAAGGTAATGAAGTATTTGGTGGTCCAGTCAATGGGTGTTTTCTCAAAACTTATTTCTATTAAGGCTTTTCAAGCCTTCTTCATTGTAAATATCATCCTTTTTTTCAATTTAAGTTTGATAATAACTCCATGCCCAATGGAACAACAATTTCACTTCTTTTTGTAAGTTTTGTAGGTGATAGGAAAGGCAATTGGTCTTACGAGTTCTTGGAACCTCACAGGGAGGCTTCCATCCCCAGTTAGAGCCAGATGTTATCTCCCAATAAAACACATTTTTATTTATGTCTTAGGTGGTTAATTGAGTTTTTAGTCTCTTGAGTCATTCAATAAAATGTGTCCTTTATTGAGTCTAGTCATCAATTCCGAGTCATGTCAAATTAGGTTGATAGATGACTAAGTGGTCATCAAGGTAATTGTCCTAGGTTTATATGGTCAAAAGACAAGTCATTTTCTTCCTAAAAGTGAGTCAGGGATCATAAGAGTCGGTTTTGGGTCCTTAATGAGTCATCATTTTCTTTTAGATCTTGATTTGACCTTCATTCTATCATTCCCCTCAATGATGACGAGTTCATAGTGCACCTGGATACTTTTGTACTTAAAGAACTACCAACTCAACCATTGTTGTTAGTGCAACTCATCATTTTACATAGGGCGTGCTACCAACTCAGGGGGAAAAATCTGTTTTGAAATTTGAAAGGCTTCCGAGGTAAAAAAGTATATCAAAAAGATTTTTAAAGTCTTCAGACCATCATCAAACTATTGAGGTCCTCTTCCACAGCTGCTGCCCAGGCTCCGTGGTTAGATTCGAGCCCACTGAGACCATTTTTATCGAACAAAATCCTAACCATGTGGACTCCTTCAAACACATGTGATGTTGGAGGTTTTGTGATAAACTCGAAGGACATCACCTGGAGGTTTCAAGGGATTTTGTGCAGAATTACAAAAATGGAAAGACACAGGTTGGACCCTTGGAAATCCTTTTGACAATGGATTTGATTGCATAGGTGACTGAAATCCCTAAGACAGGGGAATTATGGTTCAAAGAAAGAAAACTAGAAAAGGAGGACTGGTGTCAAGATATGCTCAGGCCTGAGCATAGGGTAGATGATTTGGTGAGGGGTGTGCCAAGGAAGTGGCTGATAGAGGAATATAACAAGCTACTCTTCATCATTCATAGATTCTTTACCTGTGAAGGAAGACACATCTGGGTTTTGCAATACCATTTCAAGCTTCTTCTCCATTTCACTGGTAAGAAGGAAATAAACTTACCTTATTTCCTTTTCATGAGCTTGCAAAGGATGATTTTATTTCAGAACGAAAAACTGATAAGATTAAAAAGTCCATTTTCCACCATGCCTTAATAAATCTCATAGTCATTGAACAATTGAAAAAGGAAGGGAAGGATTGGCTCACTTTCCTGTTTGTATCAAATTACCAAATTGACTTGCCTCCTCCTTCAAAACTCAAAACCCCTAAGAAGAAGAATGCAACACCTCCCATTGCTCCCTCTTCCTGATCATCTGAAATACCATAGTCTTCTTCCCGTTCTGACCCTTTTGATCCCTCACTTGAAGTAGCACAACTTTCTGCTCCCATTGTTCCCTCTGCATATGAAACACCATAGTCCCCTCAAGAACACATTCCTTAGGGACCTTTACCTGTCCAAGTATATAAAAGAAACAAAATAAAAGGAAAGGCTAAAGAGGTGGTTATTGAAGAACAAACAGAGCCTCCTGTGGAGCTCCCTCCCATGCAGATTGAAGATAATCCTCAGACTATCAAAGCTAGAATTGATTCACCAACCCTCAAAAGGTCATCTAGGAGAAAGGTTGTATTAGCAGAGGATTCTCATCCAAGCATTGATGTTTTTAAACCTAGAGCTAGGTTATCAAGATTTAAAGTCTCTCCTCTTGAAAAGGAAGTACTGGAAACCATAGTTCAATTGAGTGAATCTCCACCAGAGTCATCTCCAGAGACAGAGCAAGGACCTAAAGATAATTGGGATAAATTATTCAAATATGCAGACAAACAACTCAAAGAAGTTCAGGAGAAGAATCAAAAGCTACATCAGGAGAATGCCACACTTGGTAGACAATTGTCAAGTCAAATAGATGAACTAGCAGGGGAGTGTAACTAGCTGAAGAGAACCATCAAGAAAAAGATGATTAAGAGGAAACAATTGGTTAATGTTTACAAACAGAACCTTAGCTTGAGAGCAGACAACAAAAACCTAGCTGAAAACTTATATTTGGCCAAGAGCATGCTTAGCAAGAAGAATTTGGCTATCTTCTTAAAATAAACTACTTCTTCTAGTTCTCCCAAGCATGGTGATTGATTCAGAGATTGTTTCAAGGTTCTGTATGGCTACTAAACTATGATGGACTAAAATATTTTGAAGTCTAATGAAAGTATGGAAATTACTTTAAAGAAACATGTGTGGATATGGTTATTGAGATGAATTCTGAGTAGTCTCAATAAGGATAACAAATGACAGTAATATGTGTTTTTATGAGACAATCTCTCAACTTTCAAAAACATTTTTCAATCAATTTTGAAGTTTTTTTTGACAAAACTGACATCTACAGAAGTTTGTAGCGCATATTGCATTTTCTCCATGCAGTGTGCTACCAACTCGTTAACCTTCTGCGTGTAAGAGTTTTGGTCAAAGTTGACCCAATTTTCAGCATTCAATGGATGAGTCATTGCTCCAGGCGTCAGATAAATGCAGTGAAGGACTTATACAACCACGAGGTAGCTCAAGTGGAGCTAAAATTTTGGAATTTGGATGGGATACCTATCCCTTAGAAATAGGATCTCATCCTAACTTTTTGCATTAGTTTAGATTTGATCTGATAGGTGTCATTCAGATCCAGCTTTTGAGGATCTTAGTCAAATTTGTAAAACCTATTTAAGCCCATTGAGGCATCTTTGTAAAGGGTTCAAGATTGAAGACTTTTATACACTCTTTGTTGTAAAGACCTTGATATATATATTGAAATGATAAGTTTCTATCATTCATATTATTCAAACCTCTATTCATCTTTTTTATTCTACACCTATGAGTTGAATGTTATGTTCATTTCCTGGTTTACTTAATGGTTGATGATTGTTATCTTATCTCTGCATTAGTAAACTAAGATCACAAATCTTCTGCTGGTTATATTCGACCTTTCACATGTGTTTTCAATATATGTGATGTTGTTGACATAGTTAGCATTCTTCATCCACCCATGTTTTACAAACCCTCTGAATAATATCTTTTGATAGCCTTGTTTTGTCCGAGTATGTTCAAATTGTTCTAAGTGAAGGAGTGAGTGTGTGAGTTATTCATCTTTGATCTAGTTTTCAATACATCATTAAGCATTCTTATTAAGTTACTCTCTTGATCTACAACCTAAAGAGACTCCTGGAGAGATAACAATTACCACTTCCCATATTCACTTTGGAATTCATAATGGCTGTAGCAAACTCATTGGATGTCTGTGCTCAATGTTTTCTTTTTTACATTCCATACACTGAACCATATAATCAACCACATCCTTTTTCATTCCTGGCAAAAAATATTGACTTCTTATTCCACATCCTTCTTTATTCCTGGTAAAAATATTCACTTCTTATCACTGCAATTTCTTTTTGATATTAAGGGTGTTCAACATATTGAACATTATGCATTTATTTTAAAATTGGTTTCCTTAATTCAAAAGAATTAGGAACATACACTTTGTTTTTATGCATAAGAATGCCATTCTCTTCCAACTTAAAACCCTCATACTTTTGTTGTACATTCTCTTGTTGTATGTCTTCTTTGATATAAAGATATTGCTCATCAAAATAACAACCTCAAGAATTATGTTCCTCAAAATAGATTTGCACATACTAATAGCTGTAGCATGCATTGCATGTAGTCTTTTGTCAAGTGTATCAACAACTTCGTTTTTCTTTCCTATAATATGTTTAATATCAAAGTCATACTTTTTGATGAATTCTAGCCATCTTGTTTTCTTGACATTTAAATTCTATTATTCAAGTAAATATTTTAGAGCATTATGGTCTATTCTTAACTCAAACTTTCTCTCCATCAAGTAATGTCCCCACATTTTTAGTGCATGAGCTATCACAATGCATTCTAATTCATGCGTGACATAGTTCTTGTCATACTCCTTAAGCTTCTTGGATTTGTAACAATCGACATGCCCATTCCGAGTAAGATCTCCACCAATCCCTCTTTGCAAGCATCTATACACACCACAAAATCTTCACTGGATCAACAATTTTAAGAATAGATGAACTAGTAAGCAATTCCCTTAATTGTTGGAAGTTTTCTTCACACTTTGGTGTCCATTCAAGTTTAATTCCCTTATTTTGTAAAATATGTAATGGGATGAACAATCTTGAAAAATCCTTCTATGAATCCTTTGTAGTATCCAATGAATCCCATGAATGATCTTATCTCAACTACGTTCTTAGGTGTAGGTCGTTCTCTCATAACTTCAATCTTCTTTGGATCTATTTCCCCAAAGATGATGTGTCCTAGGTAATGAATATGTCTATGATAAAATGAACACTTTCTTTACTTAACATATAGCTAATGCTTTCTTAGTACTTGTAGTACTAACCTCAAGTGCTCTTCATGCTCCTCCTTTGACTTTGAATAAATAGGAATGTAATATAAGAATACAATGTCAAAATTGTCCAAATAATTTTTAAATATTCCATTAAGCACATAAAGATATTGGTACATTTGTCAGTTCAAATGGCACCACTAAAAGTTCATAGTTTCCATACATGGTTCTAAAAGTTTTTTTATTGACATCTTCATCCTTAATCCTTATTCAATGGTAGTTCGACCTTAGAACTATTTTTGAAAATATCTTTTTTCTTCTCAACTAATTAAATATGTCACTAATTTTGGTAGAGAATATTTATTTCTCACAGTGACCTTGTTCAATTGTCTAAAATCAATGCACAAGTACAAAGTCCCATATTTACAAAGAGTACTGGTGCTCCCAAAGGAGAGACACTTGGGTGTATATACCCTATCTTTAACAATTCTTCTAATTTCATTTTCAACTCCTACAATTTGGATGTACTCATTCTGTATGGAGTCATAGATATTGGAGCAACTTTAGGCATCAAATTAATACATAAATCATTCTATTTTTGGTGGTAAACCTAGTATCTTTCCAAATATGTCGAGATACTCTTGCTTCATTGGAAATTCTTTTCAATTTGGGCTTATACACTTTCCTAGCTCTTCCACATGAGTTGCATACAATTGTCACCCTTTCTTGAAGCATCTCTTCAATGATAATGGTGAAATATCCCTTTTAGAAATGGGTTTGGGAATGTCTTTCACTGTCCTTTTCTTTCCTTCTTCGTCAATACAAGTGAAAGTCTTATTGTGACAATCTAGGACAACATGATATGCATCCAACTAGTCCATTCCAATAATTACATCATATGAACCAAGTGGTATTATTTTCATGTCTGCAATCGTGTTGAAACCATCCATATCTAATGGGTAGCCTTTGGCAATCTCATTAATTTCTATTTCAGTCTCAGTGGCCAATTGAACCAACCATGATTTCTCATGCTTACTTATTTTCAAATGAAAAATTTCAACCAAATCAGGAGCACTGCAACTATGACTTGATCCCGAATCAATTAAAATTGTAAAAGATTGTTTGTTAATTTTACCTTCAACCTTAATCATGTTATATCGATGGTTTACTTGTCGAATTTTTAAGGTGGCATATGTTATTGGAATGTCCTTGCTCATGTCTTCCACTATAGTTTCCTCACATATGTTGTGCATGTTTCCCATTCTTCTTTCTTTTTGAGGATAATCTCTATACACATGATCTCCTTCACATCCTCAACATTTTGTTGGTTTCCTTGCCCCTTTTCCCAATGATTCTTCCATTTAAGATTCCCTTTAAGATGGTTGGATCTACTGATATGTACTAGGTATATTTTTGAAGAAAGAAGCTTGGAATCCCTTCTTCCTCTGATCTTACTTGTCCTATTTCTTATCTCTCCAAGAATTCTGAAAATTTTATTTTCTTTTGCTCTGGTCATATAAGTATTTAGCCTTCCTGGTTGTCTTTTACAGAGTATTAGGTTCATCAAATTGAATTTTATCTTTGTGGAATATAGAAAACCCACTTAGGAATCTTTGTATCTTTTCCTTTTCATCTTTAATATAGTTAACAGACTTTAGCAACCCCCAAAACTTCTCAGAATCTTATTCATATTTCCAAACTTGAGTTCGAACAATTCCTGCATATTTTTGTCATAGTAGTGCTAAAAAATGGTCTTTTTTCGGAAATGATTCTCTTATCGATGTGTTTAACTTGTGCCAACTAGTCCCACCAAATATAAGTTTTCCCTTGTAGATTGGATATAGAAATTCTAGCTTCTAGATTGGATGGGTAATTATACAATGAAAGTACTTCCTTATCCCTAATAAATAAGCTTCAACATCCTCTCCCATCTTTTTTTTTATCAATAAAGCATGGTGGCATGATCTTCCTAAGCTCTCCCATTGCAACTAGTTTTCCAAGACCTTCTCCTTTGATCTTTGAATTGGGACACCTTTGGATTGCTTTGTGATTTTTCAGATGCACACGGATTCCTTGA
>JASDQU010436443.1:14709-57300 GCA_032191745.1 Picea mariana | reverse complement strand
AAGTTATTAAATTCTATTGGATTTGTTCTATCCTTTTCCAAAATTCTCTAAATATATTGCAACCCAAAACTTCATATCCATATAAAATAACTGAATTGACGAAAATGTAAAAGAAGAATTTTAAACATTAACAAAACAACAATAAAACTTGTCTAAAATGTTATAACAACACCTTTAAAAAAAATTAGATATTAAACCTTAATTATTACTTTTCAAACCTCATAACCAACACCAATCACTCTAAACGCTTTGTTGAAAAAACATTATTAACAATAAAATGGGATTGATCAAATTGCAATCGCAAGTCCACATGCTATCAATGTAATATACAAAATATTAACATGGCATTGGCCTTTTTTTAAAGTATAATTTACAAAGTTTACAAAATTATAATTTACAATGTCTATAATGGTCAATCCTAAACAACGACATCTTAATTACACATCGAGCGTATAAATTTAGGGCATTAAATGTTATATATGCCATTCTGTTCCATTCGTATGACGATATATCGCATTATAAACATCATCTGTTAAAAATTTAAAATTTCTTATTGTATTTTGATGTTACTATTAAAATAGATTTAACATGATTTTGTATTTTTTATTTGATTATTATACTTTTAAATTTATGTAGTTTCTTAATAGCACTATGCATTTATATCAATTTATTTTAATATTATGTTATTTTTTATCATTATGATTACTTTTTATATTAAAATTAAAATCTAGAATAACCATTTATCAAATAGTTGATTTTAAAAGTTTCAATTATGGTAATAATTCATAATGATTTTTTGAACATCTAGATAACATTTGAAAGAAATTGAAGTAATCTTTTATCATTATTAAGTTTTGATAGATTAATATTGGTTTCAATGTATTTTAACCATTATCATCATAACTATAAAGACAAATATTTATAGAAATATGGAAGGGGTTAGATTCAATGGTGGAAAGTGAGGAGTTTTTCACCCTTGGTCAAGGTACATTTCCCATGAACAATTCTCATGAGTATTAATAATTATAATAATCATTGTCAATTAAAATTAATTTAGTATCCTCTCCAAACGTTGAACATTTTAAAAACTCCATACACTATTTATATCCATAAATTTAATAGAACATGTTGAAGAACTGTGAATTAGATTTCACTCAACAAATGTAAAACATTCAATTATGAATTAACCAATTTCATGATATGTAAAAGACTAAAACATAACATAAGTCCGTTGGTTTAGAAAACATAACACCAATGTTAATAAGATACACTCGATTCTATTCAATCCACGAGATTCTATGTTTTCGCATTTTTCATTGAAATTTGATCATATAAATATGGGTGAAATCACAAATTTTTATTGCTTAAATTGTGTTTTTGAATATATAAATAAGAAACACTGAACCAGTTTGAATGTACAAACTTAATCACCTAAATATATTCAACGATACTTAAATATACATATCCAACAATATCTTTATTGTTAAAATTTGGGAAAAATTGAAAAGATAATATCCCCTAAATAAACAAAAAAATATAACATATAAACTATGCAAAAAATTGATGATCTTGATAGTGGGTCTAATGGTCAAGAACATGTGTTTCCTCCTAAAAAGTCACAAGTTCAAATCCAGTTATTATTATTATTATTATTATTATAAAATAAAACTACATAAACAAAATTCCAAATAGAATTCTAACTTCCAACATTGCTCTAACAAAATTTAATGTCAAATTTTGCCAAAACAAAAAGGGTCAAATGTTGTTTATTCGAGACTCTCTACTCATAGTAAGCGACATCGATATATATTCCGTGCAAAAAATGATTGCTACATTTAATATCATTAAAAATTCAAATGTTGGCCTATACATAACTTCTTTTTCATGATTGAAACGTTAGATATAACTTGTTTCTTGGCGATTAAACATTAGCCAGGAGATCTCAGTAGTAACTTGAAAATCTTAAAAAGCACCTTGAGAGAAAGATGGCATCTTATATTTCTAACGTATTAGACATTTTCTGCAGAATTGGGTGCCGACATCGCTGTTGTATTCCAATGCCATTATAAATATCATTCGTTGGCAATCAAATAGGTGAAGCCAAAGACAAATTAATTAAACCGCAATAGCCTTTGCGACGAAACAAATTAATTAAGAAAATATGGTCCTCAGATTTCTCCTTTCGATTTTGGAGTATTATTCATCCAATACAAACAAATAATTGGAGTAGATTTTCAGACGGAGAAGATGGATTATGGGAGTGTGTGACTTGAACTATTGATTAGGCCATGCACATACTTTCTCTGATCTACCACATCAATATTTCTGATAAAATGTAATGTGTCTCTGTCCCAATTTCCTTATCAGAAATAGGAAGTTTAGCACCTCTAGCAAGGTAGTAGGTTTTCTCTATCGGTTGATCAATGTTCCCCCGCACAGGAGGGTAATGGGAATCTTTGAAGCCAAATTCTTCTCCTAGGAACACGAAATCAAAAAAAAGGTGTTGGAAGGCGAAAAGGGAGTCTAGTGCAATGGTGGTTAGTGACGATGTGAAGATCGAGTTGTTCCCACTTAAAATTATGAGAAACAAACCTACAGGTGAGGCTACGATCACAATCTATATTATTTAATGAAGACTCATTACATCATTATATAGGAAACGACTCTACTTAGTGGGTTACAACAAACCATAGAAAACTAGACTCTACATTAAGTGAAGTAGAGTTCATCTACACAACTGATAGAGTTCAAGTACACAACTCACTCTTGCAAGTGACTCTTGCTCCATTTTTTCCAAGTCTCCCCCTTAATGGAGAAAGGATTGACTCCTACACCTAACATCTCCCTAAAAAACTCAAACTTAATCTTTCCAAGAGGCTTAGTGAAAATATGAGAAACATTTTCACATGTATTACAATACATAAGAGCTATTTCATTGGACTGCAACTTTTCTCTAACAAAATGAAACTGAGCATCAACATTCTTTGTTATTGCATGAAAAATCAGATTATTCACCAACTTAATTGAACTTTGATTATCACATTTGATCATTGTAGGTTCTTTTTGTTCTTCTCCAACATCTTGAAGAAGTCTCTTGAACCAAACAACTTGACAAGTTGCTGCACAGAAGGCTTTATATTCTGCTTCAATAGAAGACAAAGATACAGTAGGTTGTTTTTACTACTCCATGAAACAACCTTAGATCCAATTCCAAATGCATATCCAGTGGTTGATCTTCAATCATCCAGATTGCCATCCCAATTAGAATTTGAGTAACCTGTCAACTCAACATCAGATGTATATTTAATACCATAATCAAGTGTTCGTTTTAGATACCTGAGTACTGCCTTGCATTCTAATGGCTTTCTATAGGTTTCTCCATAAACTGACTTAACACACTCACAGAATATGCAATATCAAGTCTGGTTGTGGTGAGATAATTCAAACTACCCACCATCTCTCTATACATGGTGCCATTCACCTCCTTCAAACCATCATCACAAGAAAGTTTCACATTCTACTGCATGGGAACAATAGAATATTTACATTGATCCATTTTGAATCCCTTAAGTACTTCTGTGACATACTTACTCTGAAAAACAAAAGTTTGGTCTGCATTTCTCCAAACTTCAAGACCTAGGCAGTAATGTAACTCACCAAGATATTTCATTTCAAAAAATTGTGACAACTGCTCCTTGATTTCATCAATTAATTTCTCTGCATTTCCTGTAATTATTAGATCATCAACATCTAAGGAAATTGATATTATATACCCCTGCTCATCAAATTTTCTATACAGATTTGGATCACTTTTGCTCCTCATAAAACCCTATTGAAGAAAGAAAGAGTCTATCTTCTCATACCATGACCTAGGTGCCTGTTTTAGTCCATACAATGCTTTCTTTAACTTACACACTAAGTGTTCTTGACCTTGTTCCACAAACCCTTCAGGTTGAGTAAGGTAAACCTCCTCCTTTAACTCACCATTCAAAAATGCATATTTAACATCTAATTGGTGTAGCTTCCAATGATACTTTGTAGCTAAAGAAATTAACAATATGATAGTATTCCTTTTAGCTACTGGTGTAAATGTTTCATTGTAATCAATACATTATGTTTGTGAATACCCCTTTGCAACCAATCTAGCCTTATATTTGTTTATACTACCATCTGATTTAAACTTCGGTTTGTATATCCATTTGCATTCAATGGGGTTTTTATGTTTAGGCAATTCAGTCAATTCCCAAGTATTGTTTTTCATTATAGATTCATATTCTTCCTCCATTGCATTTTTCCATTCATCATGTTCATTTTCTTCATCAAGAATCATGGGTTCTATGACATTAGAAATTTTACTCATTAGGGCATAGTCTCTATACCTCTAAGGGAACTGAACCTGTCATGAAGATCTTCTCAACTGATTATCTTCCTCCCCACTTTGTGAAGATCTATCTCCGCCTCTAGGTGAACTGTGACTTCTTGAAGTGTCCATATCACTGAGTCCTTCTTTCTGTTGTTGTTGTTGTCGTTGCAGTTATGGATGATGTTTTGGTGGTTGTTGTTTCTCTTCTTTAACTCCTTCATCAAGAATTCTATGTCATTCCTCATGATTGTTGTTGTCATGATTTCCTGCTTCCTGCTCATGGAAAAGTACATCTCTACTTGCAAATACTTTGTGTGTAGATGGATCAAATGGTTTGTATGCCTTGAATTCAGAACAATACCCAATCAAAATACATTTAATTGCTTTAGCATCCAATTTATTCCTATTTTCTTTTGGAATATGTGCAAAATTCTTACACCCAAATACTTTCAAATTATGAACTACAGGTTTGGAACCATACAAGGCATCGAAAGGAGTAACATTATCAAGATACCTTGTTGGACTTCTATTTTTTAAATAAATTGCAATATTTATGGCTTCAGCCCAAAGTGCATTCGAGAGATTCTTACCTTTCATCATACTACATGCACAGTCTACCATAGTTATGTTTTTCCTTTCAGTGACTCCGTTCTACTGTGGAGTGTGAGGTATTGTAAACTGTTGTGCTATTCCATGATCTTTGCAATATTTGATGAATTCCCCTGATTTATACTCTCCCCCTCGATTTGAATGGTGGATTTTGATGGATTTTCCTGCCTTGTTTTCCACCATGGTTTTGAATTCCTTACAGTACTCGAAAACAACACTTCTTATTCTAAGGAAATAAACCCATGTGTATCTCGTGCAATCATAAATAAATAATAGAAAGTAAAATGCACCTCCTAAAGACCAAGTCTACATAGGCCAACAAACATCAATATGCACAAGATCTAACACATCTCTCTTTTTCCTATCAGGATTAGAGGCGAATTCATATCTGTGCGTCTTTCCTAATGCACATCCATCACAAGAAGCATTCTCATTATTTAACATGGGAAGTCCTTCAACCATATTCTTTTTCTGTAATAACAATAAATAAGGATGATTGATATGGACATACCTTTGATGTCAAAGAATATCTGTTGGCATAGTTGCAGAAGTCAGTGCATGATGTGCTTTGCTAGTAACATCAAGTTTGTATAAGCCTCCTGCTCTGACTCTCATTGCAATAGTTTTGAATTGGTCCAACAGATCCTTCACTATGCAATAATTCTTGAAGAATTCAACCTTCATGTTTTGATCTGTGATGGTGGACATAGAGATCAAATTTTTGTTTATCCTTGGTACATACACAACATTCTGAATGTGACGAATAGTACCATTTGCTAATGTCACAGGAATGTCTCTGTATCCCTTGATCTGATGAACATGGTTATCTCCAAGATATATGCTGATACAATTTTGTGTTTATTTACAATTAGCATACCGATTCTTATTACAAGTCATATGTATTGATGCTCTGGAATCCACAAACCAAGCATCAAAATCATTCGATTCAACAAATAAAGCAGCATTAGACACAAATAGTCTAAGATCCCGAGAATTGAAATTCAGAGTTTCATCAATATCATCACTAGCAATAAATAATATGAGATCATGATTTGAAGATTTTTCTGCCTAATGACCTAAATGTGTTCTCAGTTTATTCCTAGCCTCGTCACTCTTCTTCTTATAAAAGTCTCTAATAATATGTCCATATCAACCACAATAAAAGCAACTCTTTGACTTAGTCATGTTAGATTGCATACCTTGATTTGGCCTTGGATATTCTCTTCTTTGCGATGAACTGCCTCTCTGCGATGAATTTCCTCCTCTACCTCCTTCTCCTAATCTCCCTCTCAAGGATCTCTTATTTGACCATAGTGCCAAATTTGTATTGTGAGGCTTCAGATTCCCATGCCTCTCTTCCTCTTCCAGCAAAATTTCTGTGAGTTCTTCAAACGTAGGAGGTTTAATTAAAAAAATACAACCTTTTAATTAATAAACATAATGTGAGAGAGATTATGATGATGATGATGGTATTGATTAATGCCCATTGAGACCGATTGGTCTATAGGTAAGAGATTATTTCAATTTCTTTAAAATTGTATTAATCCTTCCAAGATCACCATAGTTTTGATGAATTCGGAGGTTAGAAAGATTGATAATTAACAAACATTTTATAGTAGGATCTAATATGGGCGTAGGTACTACAATCTAAGAGGAAGTATTTTTCATGTTCTACGGGCTTATTGTCACAAAGGTCACATATCTTGTTCTTATTTTAGTAATGTTGATTTTCTTCTTTGCACTTTTTCAAAATGAGAGGTAATTTTGATCTTCTAAATTAGGATGAACACTTCCTTATAGTGTCATAATTTCCTTTTATTCACTAATTATTTATCACACCACATATTCTCCTTAAATTTAGAACTAATAATATTTGTAATATTATCAATATTTTGCAAGATGGGTTCTTCTTATATTCCACAATGATTCGAGATTAAATTGCATCTTTATGTCATCCCCACTTGAGTAACTGGTGATTTTATCTAGAGTTTGAAGAAATTTTGGGGAGCCTCTTGTCATATGTGTTGTTTATCTTGTTATTGTATGTTAGGCATCTAATCATAGCAATTCTCTCACTGGGGTAAATTCTTACCTCTATGCGCACCATAGGATAGGGTGTATTGCCCTTAATTTTAATATTATAAGTTATAAAACTATGTTAGATTTGTTCTATCTTTTGTAACGACTGCGACGAAGAAAAAGATAATTTTCTTTTTTGTTTTTAGGCAGGAAGGCAACGACGCCAATAGTTGAACCACCCAATCTGACGATGAACACATGCACGCAAATTGGGAAACATGCAACAATGACTCAACGTGTTTGCACAATGAGTAGCTGGGCAAAACATGCATAAATCAAAAGATAGAAACAACTACCCACCCGACCCACACACGACAACGCCTACAGGCTAAGGGGCAACATCCATAATCCCGACACAATGGTTTTGACGACGAGTAACTAGAACCTCTATGTCATGCAACCAAACACACAAAGGCATTAAAACTCAATCACCATCAACAACTACAACAAACAAACGCCCTCAACGGGAAGCACAAACTATGACCAAGTTATCAATTGCCTCTATCCACTAGGGCACCCAACAATCCCCTCATCAGGAATCATGTCATCGCCAGGTCATAGGTGTGACAACAACCATGGTGCAACAACATGAATGGACTCCTAACGCAAGCTAAAATCAACGCGCCAAGAGACCGAGTTAACTGACAAGAAGACTATACGCATGCTCCCAAACAACAATTTGTCGATATGCAAGGTGACATCCCTAAATTAAATTGCGCAACTATCCAATGGAATTTTGGATTCCTACAAGCCAATCTGAATGGTGAAACAACTAAGACCAACAACCAAAAATAATTCTCCTTAACACACACAGTTACGTCATTGCATCAACATTGGTCCAACCATGATGTAATGTACACTATTATTATACAAGGCACCTTCATGTACCTGAAACAAATCTATATATAAGTAAAGAATTCATTGTTACCTATGGTGTTAATAATTAATAATTATTATATATATCATTTAAAATAACTATGTATCATTTAAAAATAACTAAGGTGAATTCCTTAATCCGCCAATTAAATACGTTACATCATTTTCCATTATACAACACTTTTTCTTCCTATAAAAATAGAGTTTCTTTTATAATAAAAAAAGGGATTTTATCCATACTTATTTTCATAAACTTTTAATCCTTACTATAACTATTATAGGATTTCATGTTGGGAGCGGTGTATATAAGTCTTCTTAAATTAAGAATATTATAACCTTTCACCTTCTGATGTTCATATAATCCATTTGTAATATTGAAATACCACCCACCTTGTCATGAGACGATAATGGAAATTCCAACACATAGGTTAAATTGAACAAAAAAGTAATTTAACATTAACTCTTAATATGGTAGCTTGAAACTTAGTATAATATTAAAATATGTTGTCCAAATAATATCAAAATTCTAAAGTAAACAAATGCTAGAATGTGCATGAGAATAATTGATTTAAAGTCTGAATTACTTAAGACATTGGATGTCACAATCAAAATTCACAATGGAAATATTACTAACATAATTAAACTTGATCAGTTAGTAATTCCACCAAGCTGAATATTAATCACTAACATACTTGAATATGCTTAAACCATCGAAACTAGGACTACAATTCTTCATCTCTGTAAACCCTAAGATCTGTGTGAATTAATAATTAGGGGGAAATTATCGTTGACATACACAACCTATATTAAAGCGCTACGAGACTTGAATACTAATCGTTAACAGAATGGAATATCAAATCACTATCTTCCATAGTTGAATATTAACTCGTTGTCTACATCATTATCATTGTCAATATTGAGGCAATAGTTTAACAATTAACTGGCTATCAATTAGATTCACATAATATGACTACGACTACCATATTCACAAGTCCACACTGTCTATTACCTATTCTAGGTTGTTGTCTATAAAAGTACACGCTATCTCTATGCTATCAACATGATGTCAATGAATCACTAATCATAAATGATGTTGTCAGTATGTTTTTAATGGAATCATGTCAATCTGCAAATATAAGCTCGTTGTCAATAGACATACCTGGTCACTATCTCATCACCAGTAAAACGCATGATATAGAAACCAAAGGATATAAATGAATTGCATGTGTAAGAAAATGTATCGTTGTTTAAGTGTAGGAATATAAGTCATTGTGCATGTGTGTCCAATTAAATTGTTGGCCATTAGAAGGAATCGATTCACCATATCTCTGCTGGAATCTTATCAATGCTGGAAAAACAAAATGCAAGGAACAGAAAAATGCAAGTACCATCACCAAAAGTAGATAAAGGATGCACAGACAAATCATTAAATGCATATATTATAGCAACCCATAGATCATAAAAAAAAAATGAAGAGGTGAGAATTAGAGGTTGATTAAAACTTAGGCACATCATTCAAGGAAGAAAGAGGGTAAATTTTTCGGTTGAATAAAATGTCGTTACAACAGTCAATGAAAGTCACTTGGCAATTTCTGAAAGGAAAGGAGTATGATCTCTATCAATTAACTCTCGGTTGTGTAACATTTCTGAGGTAAACTCGATATATATAAAAAGAACATTGTTACAGAAATAAAATCACAGTCACTAAAAACTCAATAACAGTCACTGCCTCTCAAAAAAGATGTCAAATTATTACCCATCAGTCACTACATGTAATCGCAGACCAATACCCAACCAAACACAGGGATCCATCAGAAAATTGCAAATATAAAGCACAGAGATAATCCAACCAAGACGTAAAGATATAACATTCTGCAATGAATCAATCGACGTAGAGATGTGTAAGGGTAGACAACTGAGAAAAAGCATACTTCAATCATCATCCATGCACAAAAAAGAATGGAATTAGAATCTATAGGTCTCTATGCACCGAAGTGACGACCGTCGATTCAGATCCTAGCTGACTGCTCAGGCATGAAATGATGATCTAGGGATGAGAACGAAAGATAAACACAATCTCTTCAAATAATCAATAAAACAAAATAAGCATAGCAATCAAGGATCGGTGGCCAGGGAGATCAAATCGATGCAACGAGCGTAAGGTTGTGATGAATTTAAGTTCTCAATTAAAAATGCTAAGTAAAACACTTTCTTTACACAATTACAAGTACATAAATGAAAGCGCAAGTTCAATATTAATCTACCATTCAAAATAAGTGTGTGTGTATCGTAGCCCAAGGTGACATCTCCAAGTCGTTATCCCACACACTCTATCCAGCTCCTGCTTGCCGATCGATGTGACTTCATTGGTACCTCCTAGCCAATGCTAGGGGTACTCTTCTTCCCCCTTAGCCCCCTGAGCCACAAAGGGGCCACGTTCACTAAACCAAAGAACACTTAGCTTCCATCTTGTCTCGCAAGGCCGAGCTACCACTCCTCATCAAGCTGGGTATCCCAACTGCCACAAGATAAGCCAATCAAGTAAAAAATTATGCAGCGTAAAGTTACGCATAAAGGAAGATATCCATCTATCCTCCTCCTCCCTCATCTATATAGAGTTTCTAAGTGATTTCTCTCCCAAAATCCCGTTTAATTTAATTTTCAATAATTTAATTCAAAAAAATCCTCCCCCCGTACACATGTCACCCATCCCCTTTGTTGCACCAGAAATTAATTTCATTTATTATTTAATTACTCCTATTTATCTCACCCACCTAAAATCATTCCTAGATTCTCTCCTCAATTTCCCCATATTCCCTTACACATTTTAATGACTTACGCACTTACTAAATTCCTAGTTGAGTTCAATTTAGAAAGTTCTTAAAGGCAAGGTTCCTTACTAAGTTGGTCATTCTGCTTTTTCCTTATGTTTCTCTTTTTATTTATGTTTCCCCTTTTTCACTTAGTTTCCTAATTCTTTTAAGTTTCCCTCTTTTCCCATTTTATCTAAACCTCAAATTAGCAAGTGTGGAAAATTACCTTTTTCCCCTTTTTCTTTTTAATTAATAAATTTTTAATTAGCATATGTAACAAAACAATTAATTCCTTTTTAAAAAAGTTAATCCGCCAAGGTAATTTTTTTTTTTTTATAAATTAATTGAATTGCTTACCCCCTTCTCGTCACATGTTTAATGATGATTATTAGTATTATTTATTTATTTATTTTATTTTTCTACCACAAGTATCACTTAGACCTAGATTTTATTTTCCTAGGCTCGATGACATTTTTATTAGGGAAATTATTTTTTTTAAATATTTTTGGTCACATCATTCATTCTAAGGCCATCTAGGCTTATTCATTTATTAGTTAAAAATGCAACGTTCCCTTCAGTATGCACTAGGTGCTCCAATGGTGCCACTCACCTCATTTTGTTTCCCTTGCGCGATGTGCCCTTCAAGACACACTACGTGCTCCAAGAGTGCCACTTCACACTTTCTATTTTTCTTGCGCGATGTGCCCTTAAGGATGCACTACGTGCTCTAAGCATGCCACTTGCCTCTTGAATGACATGGTAGACATGAAAAACCCATGGAGTCAGTGCTCTACCAGGTGATCTTGTGGGAGACTAAGGGCATATAAGGAATAAGAGGCATGCCTTATTGCAGACCCCTTAGAATCATCGTGAGCGACTATCGTAGGCTGCCCTCACAACATCGTGGGTATTCTCGAAGTAGATAATCGTAAACCTACAGTTCAAGCCACAACGAGAGTGCTAGTAGGTTGTGGCAGGGTTGTTGTCCACACCTCTCCCTCAACGTCTCTAGTTATCATGCGTGACCCCTCTACTCCACATGTAAGTCTAGTCGGAAAGCTATCGTCAGCCTACATCATCAAAAAATTCATGTCAAAAATAAAATCCATAATCATAGCATCTAATCAGATGCACATATTCCATATATACATCAATCAAACCCCGATAGTCCACTCCTTGACTCAATCTGAAGTCCAAGGGTTTCATCAATGCCTATGCATCCTCGAGGTCCAAATCCTACACACTCTGGAGAACCATGTCAATAACACCTGTCTAAGTCAATACAACAAAATAACATATAATCACATCCATAATGTGTCATAATCATAATCAACGACCAATAGTATAATAATCTGGATCACTTGCAAGCAAGAGTGTCTGCATAGAATAAGCTCGCTTAGTGCATGCAAGAGTGCGATGTTACATACACCCCCTCTTGGTCTAAACTTCGTCCCAAACTTTGACAGTATATAAAAGATGAAATAATGTGTATCACAATGTCATAGGTCTATCTATCAAACAAAAATGGAAATTGTTGGCTCATATCATATGCGTCCTCCAAGGTCACCGAGTGGAGACTATAGTTGTCCCACTGGACCTTGATCTGATCTATTGTTCGACGTCGTAGCTGTTGAATGTGATGATCCTAGATGTGGATCGGCTCGGCCGTGAGAACCCCCTTGTTCGATACCTAAAAGGAAATCATGTCAATAATAGGTGTAGGATCATTAATATAATGTCTCAAAACAGATATGTGAATAACGCCATGCATATGCCTCAAATAATCAGGAAAGGATGGTCGATGGGCCATGAGCCCCTTCCTCTCCACAATATCAAAAGGTCCCATTAACCTAGGAGAGAGTTTATCTCCCTTTCCAAAACTTGATAGAACTCTTAGGCGGTTTTACCCACAAGAAGAATCGATCGCCAACTTCGTAACTACGGTCGACATAGTGCGCATTGGCATAATTGTTTTACCTATCCTGCAGTTATTTGATACTTTGTCTTAATGTTTGCATTTGATCTTCCATTTCTTGGATCGCTTCTAGTCCCACTAGGACCCTATCCTCAAGCTGATCCCAACTCAAAGGCATCCAACATGGTCGCCCGTAAAGAAACTCGAAAGGTGCCATCTTAATGGTGCTTTGGTAACTATTGTTATATGCTAATTATACCAATGGAAATAATTCTTCCCAACGCTTATGTCTTCCAACATTTAATTGTACATTATGTACATGCGCAACATGTCTTCCAAGATTTTTTTGTTAGTTCGGTCTTCTCGTCAGTCTCCGGGTGATACGTATTACTAAAGTTAAGTTGTGTTCCCAATGCCTCTTTGAAACTAGTCCAGAATCATCCAATAACTATTGATCCTCGATCAGATATATTCCTCATAGGCATGCCATGAAACCTCACAATATCACTGATGAAAACTCTAGAGATGTTAGGTTCCTCATACGTAGTACGCATAGGAATAAAATGAGCACTCTTCGTCAGAGTGTCGACTACCACAAAAAATGAGTCGTGTCTTCTTGTTGTTAGTGGAAATCCAACAATGAAATCCATCGAAATGACCTCCCATTTCGATTCTGAAATAGCATGTCATTGTAATAGTCCTGTTAGATGTCTATGTTCATCCTTCACCTGTTGAAATTCTAGACATATGGCCACATAGCTACTATGTCGGCCTTCATTCCTTTCTAGAAGAATAAGGGCTTAAGTTCTGCCCTCATCTTCATGACTCCTAGGTGAGCCATGTACACTACTTTGTGAGCCTCGTTTAGGATCAAACTCCTCAACTCGTCATTCGGTGGTACGCAAATTCAATTTTTAAATCTCATTAATCCAGCATCGTCCCACTTAAATCTTTCAAATGTTGGAACCATCATTGTGCTTTGTCCGATAAAATCCTTAACCTCTTTGCACCAGTCATCGTCACGCTGTGAAGTTAGAATCTTTTCACGTAGATTCATTTGAAGAGGCAACACTGAAAAAATGCGTGGTCTCTGACTCAATGCATCATGCATTCTCTTCACTGTTCCATTTATGCAAGTAATCTTGAAACCATACTCACTAAGAAATTTTGACCAACACCATTGTCGCACGTTCAGGTCGCTTTGCATAAATGTGTGTTGTAGTTCACAATGGTCTATTTTTAGTTCAAAATTTCATCCATCAAGGTATTGTCTCCAAACCTTCAAGGAATATACAATGGCTAACAACTCCAAATCGTCCGTCACATAATTCTCCTCATGCCTTCTCAGTTTCCTCGAGATGTAAGAGATCACTCGATCGTCTTGCATCAAGACTTCCCCTAAGCCTTCCTTGGATGTGTTAATGTATACCAAGAATTTTGCTTCCATGTCCGAGATCTTTATTATCGATGTTGTTGTCAACAACTCTTTGAGCCTATGAATTCTTCCACGCATTTCTCGGTCCAAACAAAGTTCTTGTTCTTCTTCTGCAATTTTGTGATCGGATTTTCTATCTTTGAGAATCCCTCGATGAACTGTTCGTAGTATTTTGCTAAACCCAGGAAGCTACACACTTCTAGGACATTTGTCAGCACAGGCCATTCCATAATAGCCTTGACCTTTTTTGGATCCACAGTCATATATTCATCAGAGATGACATGCCCTAAGTAGTGAATCTTTGATTGGTAAAACGAGCATTTAGACAATTTCCCATACAATTTGTTCTCTCGCATACATTGTAGTACCTAGCGCAAGTGCTCGTCATGTGCCTCCATCATCCGAGATTAAATCAAAATATCGTTAATGAACACTTGGACAAACTTGTCCAAGTACTCACAAAACACCCCATTCATTAAACTCATAAATACCCCTGGGGAATTTGTCAGTCCAAATGGTATAACAATAAACTCATAAAGTCCAAACCTCATCTTAAAGGCGGTCTTAGGGATTTCATCCTCCTTGATCCATAATTGGTGATACCCTGATCATAAATTGATACTTGAAAACACCATTGCACCCTTCATCTTATCGAACGGATCATCAATCCTCGACAACGGATATTGATTCTTGATCATTGCCTTGTTCAATTGATGGTAGTCAATGCAAAGTCTCCACGACCCATCCGTCATTCGTATCAAAATGACAAGTGTGCCCCACGATCACACACTTGGACATATAAATCCTAGGTCCAGCAACTCCTTCAGTTTCATTCTCAACTCCTGTAACTCCAGGGCCAACATCCGATAAGGCGTTCTAGCTATCGGTTCAATCCTTCGGGAAGACGTCCACAAAATTTCTCACCATAGGAGGTTTTTTTGTACCTTCTGCTACTCCATTTTTTTTTAACACAAGGATCACATAAATTTTTCACCCCTTGGGCATGCTCTTCCGTAATTGCAAGGAAGAGATGAACCTCAGGGAAACTCCATGGTTCCAACCTACAATCATGCATCTTTGTCCCTCATCATTGACCAAGCTCAACCATTTCGTCTTATGGTTGAGTACCACCTCATGCGATTCCAACCAGTCCATATCGATCACGATGTCATAAGATCCTAATATCGCGACGTACAAGTTGGCCCTAGTGACAAAATATTCCAAGTTAAGGCTACAGCTTGTAACCCTTCCTCCAACCTTTTGTTTGGCTCGCGAAGCCATTTCTACAAAGATAAACTCACCCTGTTTGAATTACTTTACCTTAATGATTTTTAGCATTGCTCCATATATGAAATCTCGGTAGCACCAGGATCTATCATAATACTAAGGGTTTGTTCAATGATAATAAGGAGTACACTGATGAGGCACTAGTCACCATGGTGTAGCGTAAGTGGATCCTTTGTGGAAGTTATGATATCCTAGTGAAAGTCTAGCTGGGGTCTGATTCTATTGCACACTAGATGACTCCTACCCCGCGGGCCCCACTAGAGCTTTGCTCTGAACCCTATTGAAAGCTCCTTCTCCTCTATGAGGTCCTTTCAAACAACCTCATGTCATATTTGAGGCATCAAAACCCCAACCTTTACATGAATGTTGATGTTAAGGCTGAGAACGAACCTGTTGACCTTATGTTTCTTGGTATTCAAGTGTGGAGCATACCAAAACATCTCCAAAAATGGGCACCGTACTTCCACCCTGTCGTAAGGCGTTGAAATCGTTGAGATGACGATGATAGAATTTCTCAGAAATATACCTCTCCTAGCACTGTTCCTCAAACAATTCCCAGGACACGTCTTCGACCATCATGTTGATAAATGGCAAGAGTGTATTCAACAATAGAACATCGCTCCCCTTCAGTTGAATACCACCATGCGGGTCTTCGTGTTGGAAGTATATTCATGAAGCACAAATGACATCACAATACTCTCCCACCATGCCTCAGTGGTTGAACCATCCGAGGCACCAAAGAACTCGAGAAATTTTACCTTCTGTAGTTTGCAGCGAATACTAACAGTACAGGTTGGGGGAGCTGTGGATCCTCCGAGGTATAGGCACCCTGGCCTTATCTCAGTATAGATGGTGAATCAATGATTCTGACAATCTCTTGAAGGTCCTTGTCAGACCATCATCATCCCTTACAACATTCAACCCCATCCCAAGGACTTATTCTTCCCCTTGGGGGTTAGACTCCCAAGGTGCAGGCACCTCTGGAGGCGTCGCACCTCCTTCCATGACACCACACCATGAACCTCTATGGCCTCCTCTAATCGAGATTACTGCATGGATACATTAAGGATTTCATGAGAGCTAGGTTAAAAATAAAGGGTTTACTGCACTGGAAATCTTGGCGATCCACAATCGTAGGGTTGAACCTGCTCTGATACCATATGTAACCACCCCAATCATTACGACTGCGACAAAGCAAAAGAGCAATTTTTTTTTTTTTTAGGAAGGAAATGGCGACAATAGTTCAACCACCCAACATGGCGATGAACACACGCACGTAGATCAGGCAATAGAAAACAATGAATCAATGCAGTAGCACAACAAGTAGCTGGGAAAACATGCATAAACCAAAATATAGAAACGACTACGTGCCCGACACACACATGACAATGCCTATAGGCTAAGGGACAACATCCACAATCCCGACACAATGATTTCGATGACAAGTAACTACAACATCTATGGCATGCAACCAAACTCACAAAGGCATTAAAACCTAAGTGCCATCAACAACTACAATGAACAAATTCCCTCAACGAAAAGCACAGACTCCAACCAAGTTATCAATCACCTCTATCCACTAAGGCGTGCAATTATTCCCTAATCAGGAATTATGTCATTGCCAGGTGATAGGTGTGACAACAACTGTGGCGCAACAACATGACTGGACCCTTAATGTAAGCTAAAATCAATGCCCCAGGAGACCGAGTTAACTGACAAAAAGACTATACCCACGCTCCCAAGCAATAAGTTGATGTGATGTAAGGTGAACTCCCTAAATTAAATTGCACAACTATCTAATAGACTTCTGGGTTACTACAAGCCAACCTGAGTGGTGAAACAACTAAGACAAACCACCAAAAATGATTCACAATAATGCACACGGTTACTTCATTGCATCAACAGTGGTCTGAACATGATGTAATGTACACTATTATTATACAAGGCACCTTCATGTACCTCAAACAAAGCTATATATAAGTAAAGCATTCATTGTTACCTATGGTGTTAATACATAATAATTATTATATATATATAATTTAAAATAACTATATATCATTTAAAAATAACTAAGGTGAATTCCTTAATCCGTCAATTAAATACGTTGCAACATTTTCCATTATACAATACTTTTTCTTCCTATAAAAATAAAGTTTCTTTTATTAAAAAAAAGGGGCTTTTATCCATATTTATTTTCCTAAACTTTTAATCCTTACTATAACTATTATAGAATTTCATTTAGGGAGCAGTGTATAGAAGGCTTCTTAAATTAACAATATTATAACCTTTCACGTTCTGATGTTCATATAATCCATTTGTAATATTGAAATACCACCCAAACCTTATCATAAGACGATACCGGAAATTCCAACACATAGGTTAAATTGAACAATTTTTTTTTTAACAGTTAACTCTTAATATGGTTGCTTGAAACTTAGTGTAAGATTAAAATATGTTACTATAATATTCATGACAACAACTGATATAAAGTATGAATTACTTGCGACATTGGATGTCAGAATCATAAATTCATAAGGGAAATATTATTAATAGAATTAAACTTGATCGGTTAGTAATTCCACCAAGTTGAATATTAATTGCTAACATACTTGAATATGCGTAAACCCTGGAAACTAGGACTACAATTATTCATCTCTGTAAACCCTGAGATCTGTGCGAATTAATAATTAGGGGGAAATTATCGTTGACATACACAGCCTATATTAAAGTGCTACCAGACCTGAATACTAATTGGTAACAGACTGGAATATCAAATCGCTATCTGCCAGAGTTGAATATTAAGTGGTTGTCTACATCATTAGTGTTGTCAATATTAATGAAATAGTTTAACAATTAACTGGATGTCAATTAGATTCACATAATAAGACTATGACTACTATGTTCACAAGTCCATGCTGTCTATTAACTATTCTATTTTGTTTTCTATAAAAGTACACGTTGTCTATATGCTATCAACATGATGTCAATGAATCGCTACTCATAAATGATGTTATCAGTATGTTGTTAATGGAATCCTTTCAATATGAAAATATAATCTCAATTTCAATAGACATACCTAGTCGTTGTCTCATTACCAGTAAAACACATGATATAGAAACCAAAAGATATAAATGAATTTCATGTGTAAGAAAATGAATCGTTGTGTAAGTGTAAGCATATAAATCGTTGTGCATGTGTGTGCAATTAAATTGTTGGTCATTAGAAGGAACCCATTCACCATATCTCTGCTAGAATCTTATCAATGCTGGAGAAAAAATAAAAAATGTGGGGAAGAGAAAAATGCAAGTACCATCACCAAAAGTAGGCAAAGGACACACAGGCAACTCATTAAACGCAGATATTCTAGCAACCCATAGATCATAAAAAAAACACAAAGGTGATAATTCGAGAGTGATTAAAACTTGGGTACAACATTCAAGGAAGAAAATGGGTAAGTTTCATTGTTGAATAAAATGTCTGTACAATAGTCAATGAAATTTTCTTGGCAATTCGTGAAAAGAAAGAGGTATGAACTCTATCAATCAACTCTCGATTGTGTAACATTTATGGGTTAAAATCAATATATATATATATAAAGAACAATGTTACAGAAATAAAATCGCAGTAACTAAAAACTCAATAGCAGTCACTAACTCTCAAAAGCGCTGTCAAATTATTACCCATGAGTCACTACATGTAATCGTAGAGATAATCCAACCAAGACGTAAAGATATAACATTTCGCAATGAATCAATCGACACAGAGATGTGTAAGGGTAGACAGATGAGCAAAAACATTCTTCGCTCATCATCCACGCATAGAAAAGCAGGGCATTATAATCTATAGGTCGCTATGCACCGATGTGATGACCATCAATTTCGCATCTGGCCAACTTCTCAGGCATGGACCAATGATGTAGGGATGAGGATGAAATATAAACACAATCTCTTAAGATGCATAAGGCTATGGTGAATTTAAGTTCTCCATTAAAAATTCTAAGTAAAACACTTTCTTTACACAATCAAAAGTATAGAAATGAAAACGCAAGTTCAATATTAATCTACCATTCAAAATAAATGCGTACGTATCATAGCCCAAGGTGACAGCTTCGAGTTGTTGTCTTGAGCACTCCATCCAGCTCCCGCTTGTTGACCGATGTGACTTCACCGGTACCTCCCAACCAATGCTAGGGGTACTCTTCTTCCCCCTTATCCCCCCAAGCTACAAACAGGCCATGCTCACTAAACCAGAGAACAACTAGATGCCATCTTGCCTCGCAAAGCCACGCTACCACTCCTCACCGAGCTCGGTATCCCAACTCCCACAAGATAAGTCATTCAAGTCAAAATTTTTGCATCGTAACATTATGCATAAAGGAAGATATCCATCCTCGTCCTCCTCCCTCCTTTATATAGAGTTTCTAAGTGATTTATTTCCCAAAATTCCATTTAATTTAATTTTCAATAATTTAATTCAGAAAAATCCTCCCTCATACACATGTCACCCATCCCCTTCGTTACACCAGAAATTAATTTCATTTATTATTTAATTACTCCTATTTCCATCACCCACCTAAAAGCGTTCCTAGATTCTCTCCTCGGTGTCCCCATATTCCCTTACACATTTTAATGACTTACGCCCTTAATAAATTCCTAGTTGAATTCAATTTAGAAAGTTTTTAAAGGCAAGGTTCCTTACTAAGTTGGTCATTTTGCTTTTTCCTTATGTTTCCCTTTTTCTTTGTGTTTCCCATTTTCCCCTTAGTTTCCTAATTCTTTTAAGTTTCCCTCTTTTCCCATTTTATCTAAACCTTAAATTAGAAAGTGTAGAAAATTACCTTTTCCCCTTTTTCTTTTTAATTAATAAATTTTTAATTAGCATATGTAACAAAACAATTAATTGTTTTTTTACAAATTTAATCCCCCAAGGTAATTTGATTTTTTTTTTAAATTAATTGAATTTCTTACCCCCTTCTCGTCACATGTTTAATGATTATTATGTGTTATTATTATTTTTTTCATTTTTTTTACCACAAGTATCACATAGACCTAGATTTTATTTTCCTAGGCTCGACGACATTTTTATTAGGGAAATTGTTTTCTTTAAATCTTTCTGGTCACATCATTCGTTCTGAGGCCATCTAGGTTTTTTCAGTCATTAGTTAACAATGCGACGTTCCCTTCAGGACGCACTAGGTGCTCCAAGGGTGCCACTCACCTCATTTTGTTTCCCTTTCATGATGTGCCCTTCAGGACACACTACATGCTCCAAGAGTGCCACTCGCCTCTTTCTGTTTTTCTTGCACGACATGCCCTTCATAATGCACTACATGCTCCAAGGGTGACACTTGACTCTTGACTGAATTGGTAGACATCAAAAACCCCTAGAGTCAATACTCCACCAGGTAATCTTGTGGGAGAATAAGGGCCTCTAAGGAATAATTCCCCTGCCTTATTGCGTGCCCCTTAGAATCATCATGAGCGACTATCACAATCTTCCCTAATGGCATTGTGGGTCATCTAGAACTAGGTAATATTCAACCTACATTTGAAGCCATGGCGAGATTTTTAGTAGGTTGTGGTAGGGCTGTTTTCCACACCTCTCCCTCAACATCTTTGGTTATCGTGCGTGACCCCTCTACTCCACATGTGAGTCTGGTCGGCAAGCTATCATCAGCCTACATCATCAACGAATCATGTCAGAAATAAAATCCATAATCATAACATCTAATCAGATGCACATATTCCATATATACAACAATCAAACACTGATATTCCACTTCATGACTCGATCCAGAGTCCAAGGGTTTCATTGATGCCTTTGCATCCTCGAGGTCCACATACTGCACACTCTAGAGAACTGTGTCAATAGCACATGTCTAATTCAATACAAAAAAATAAGATATATTCACATCCATAATGCCTCATAGTCATAATCAACGACCAATAGTATAATAATCTGGATCACTTGCAAGCAAGTGTCCTCATAGAATAAGTTCGCTCAGTGCATGAAAGAGTGGGATGTTACATATTCTCCTTAAATTCAGAATTGATAAGATTTGTAATATTATCAAAATTTTGCAAGATGGCTTCTTCTTATTTTCCACAATGATTCGAGATTAAATGGCATCTTTATGTCATCCCCACTTGAGTAACTAGTGGTTTTAGCATGAGTTTGAAGAAATTTTGGGGAGCCTCTTGTCATATGTGTCGTTTATCTTGTTATTGTATGTTAGGCATCTAATCATAGAAATTCTCTCACTGGGGTAAAGGCTTGCCTCTATGATCACCATAGGATAGGGTGTGTTTCCCTTAATTTTGAGATTAGAAGTTATAAAATTATGTTAGATTTGTTCTATCTTTTTCCAAGATTCTCTAAATATATTGCAATCCCAAACTTCACATCCATTTGAAATAACTAGATTGAGGAGAGTGTAAAAGAATAATTTTAAACATTAACAAAACAACTAAAACTTGTCTAGAATGTTATAACAACACCTTGAAAAAATTAAATATTAAACCTCAATTACTAATTTTTCAAACCTCATAGCCAACACCAATCACTCTAAATGCTTGGCTGAAAAATATGTTACCTATTAATGAAGAAATGCTAATAATGGAATTATTTATAATAGAGGCTCCTTCGTGTCCTCTATTGTTGTTACTAGATCCACTATTATAGGAATCAGTTGCTTGAGTATCAAGCTATAAATGTAATCGTTTTGATTAATGAAAGAGTTTAATCGTGAGTTCAATCTCTCTTTCTGTTTTGGTATCAGAGCTAAGGAGAAGAGAAGAGAGAAACAATGTGAGGGAGCTGTATGAATTGTAGTTTGGTGAGAGAGCCTCCCAAACCGTGAGGGAGCTTAAGACGTGTGGAGTCATCATTTTTTTTTTGTGTCCACTGTGTAGAGGTTCATTCAATTCATGAGATTGTGAGCCATTTTATGCCTAACCATGAGCATGAGATGTGTGTTGTGAGTGCTATCCACTTGAAGGATCGCTCTGTTTGTGTGGAGTTGCACGTGAAGGATCTCTCTTTTCGTGTGAAGCTGTGTGGGGGCCATCATTTCATTTAGATAGTTGTTAGTGGGTGCTTGAGGAACATATTTGTTGTTTTGGTTGTTTTCTTTCTCAACCTCCTACGTGAAGAAGAAAAGAGTTGTTTTTTGTTGATTTCTCTCTGGTCTGGCGAATTGAAGTTAGACGAGTTGAGTTCTGAATTGTTCTGGGTCATATTCCAAGTAACCTGTTGTATGAATTAAATTGTTGAGATTAAAGTAATTAAGTCTCTTCCTGAATTGAAGTAAATCGCTTAATTTTCTACAGAAATGTCAAATTCATTCCCATAAAATTATCGGAATGAAGCACCCAAGTTGGATGGCGATAATTACATTGACTAGAAATTTAAGATACTGACGATTTTTGAAGCATGGAATGTGTGGGATATTGTAAAAGGAGTGTTGGCACAGGGGAATACCTAGGTTTCAATGCTACAAAAACGCACCAATAAAACCCTAACTATCGTCCATTTCAACAACACCTGCAAAGTAGATGAAGTCTCACCCGAGGTAGAGGCAGAGGTGGTTGTAGGACTCCAATGTCTGCAATCTTAGCTAGGACACAGATCTGTGATTGTAACACCTTAAAATAACACTAAGTAGTTATATTTCATCAATACCCAGTTTATTCTACAACACAATTAAAACCTAATCAATAGACCGATGCAATATTCATACAGATTCAATAGATCCAAGCACTAATCATACAAATAGAGATTATATATAGCATTCATTCACATCATTTAGCACTAAGCTATCATATCAGATCCATCTATCATCTAACATTTCACTAAGAACTGAATCACATAACAAAAAGCACAAAGAATTCACAACACAAGATATACGTGGTTCACCCCCACCCTGGGGCTACGTCCACCAACTCTTCTTCTCTTTATTATCTTCAGTCAATCAGTTACATGCACAGAGCCTTGAGATATTACTCTATAGAGGATAGGATATCTGCACACTCCTCGCTAGATCCTCCTTCTCCAAGCTAGATTACAGCACACAGCCTACACACAGTCTCTTACGGTCACTTGCACGTGGCTCTACAAGTCTCACACATTATGCACTCCTTACACTTAGCACTGGAAGACTCACACTGCTAATCCTTACACTTAGCACTTAGCACATCGACCTCTTCTTACATCGCCTAGCTACTTATTTATACATTACAAAATAGACCTAAACATGGGTAAACCCATGGGCTGACATCCCCATACCCGTTACATAATACCAAAATCAAAATCATTCAAAAATCCTTGAGCTTGGCTTGAGCTTCTTCAACCTGTTGTTGTGCCATGGCCTCCTTCTCAGCAAAATGTTGGATAACAACTTCGTTGATAGGTCTCTATAAGAATTGCTCGGTTGCAGTGACAACTTGCTCCAGTTCTTCTCTTTGCCCTTTGATCTCTTTGAATAGCTGGAAAGCCTCATCCTATATAGATTGGAGCTTATGAGTCACTTCCATGACTCTAATCTGAATGGTGTGGGCCTGTTGTTGAGGACTATGCTATTCTTGGGATCGCTTCATCCTCGTAATGGATGACAAGGGCTACAACTATGCATGTACTATTTATGCTTGTTGCTTCACCTCCTTGAGCTGCAATTGCAATGCCTTCAGCTTGATGTTCTCAGTGAGTCGCTCATAATTATGGGCACTATGATCACTTAGTTTCTTTCATTCCATGGAAAGGGCCTTTATTCTCTCAATTGTGCTTCGAGTAGTTGCATCTCTTTGATCTCTCACATCCTGTGGGTTGTTGGGAACTGCAGGGAGATATAAGTTGACTATTATTTGTTGTAGCTTCTCGATAGCTTCCACGAGCTGCTCTACTTGATGTTCAACTCAATATTCTACCTTTGGCTCTAATCCTGTCACAGAGCAGAGTGCTGTGTTGACTGTCTCTTTTAGTTTGAGTTGCTCTGTGACCAACTGTTCATTTTCTTGTTGAATATGTGATTTCTCTTTTTCAAACTTCATTTGGAGAACAACCTTCTACTACTCTACAAGTTGGCGTTATTATATGAGTACTTCTTGCACTTGCTTCAAGGCCTGTGTGGCTTGTTCAGTTTCTTCTTGTGTGCGACAAAGGCAAGCTTCGGTTGCATCACCTAGTCGACAGAGTTGAGATTGCTCATATCCAAACTCTGGTTCTCCCGATGGCAGGGGTGCAGTGAACACTGCACGACTGGACTGAAGGGCCTATTGTACCCCTCAGAGTTTGACCTCGATTATGTTGTACAACTCCTCCTGCTTGGATTCTTGTTTGTGCAAGATTTCCTATGAGGCATCATTTAAAATTGCAATGATGAAGTCAAAGTCATCAAAAGTGAGAATAGTCTTCATCTAAGTCTCGGTGGCTCTGTATTTATTCTGGGAAGAGGGTTTCAGAGGAGAAACCTTCCTCTTCTTCAAGGGATAGACATCATCTATAGGCGATGTTACTTCACCTTGCTTCTGCTTAGATTATTTTCCATTGATCTCTTCTACCTCGTCATCACCCCCTCAGCCAAGTGATACTGAAGAAGTCTTTTTTGAGGCACTGTTTAAGTCTTGGAATTCTTTGGTTTTCTTGTTTATCTTGGTTCTGGGTGTGTCATGTTCTATGTCAGCAGCCTCTGGGCTGTCAAGTTTAGGATCAGACATATCGGTAGGGTCAGCGGGGATAAGGAATTCGGCTAACCATTCCTTAGTTATCTCCTCAAGGTCCTCTTCGGTGAGCTTGTAGCAAGACTGAAGCTCCTTCTTATGTTCATTTTCTCATGTAGTAATATAGATGAAGTGTCAATCTACACAAAACTTCATGAGGGTTCAGAAGCATTGTAGGGTKTTTGGCGTCATGCGAGGTTCATCTTCGATAACCCTTTTCAGCTGGAGGTAGTATGTGTGAAAGACAAYGTTCGACTGCCACTATTTTCCCATATCACTCAAGTACCAGAGCATGGTAAACTTCATAGCAAGTGTCTTGAATGGCTCAATGTGCAGGAGGGTCACACCTTCCAAMATCTTCTAAGMAACAAACGTTATGAGGATCAGGAGCCAGCTAAATTGGAACTCGTAGCCATGATCCTGTGCTTTGCGGTAGTCTAATTCTAGCTGATTAACTAGGTACTTTTCCCAGTTCATCTATACGCCTTCCACGCATTTCCCCACGATGTCAATGACAAATCCTCTGACCTGTGTGGGTATGTTATTTCTTACTAGCTTCCCTACAATTAACTAACATGCTAGACACACCGTACCATTCTGTATGGAGGCTACCTTGTAGCCTCACGTCCCCTTCTCCACATCGTCATATGTATCCTTGATCTTTGTTCTAACGCATGATCTATGGCTTTCCCTGGATAGAAATCTTGTGGGTTAGGTCCTTGCATACTCAATCCTGTGATCCTATGTATCAACATCAAATAAAATGTGATACAACAGTCTACCCATAAGTAGACACCATGGTAATATGAAAGTAGAATCTTGACACAGGCGTTAAATTCCTGGTGCCTTCCAAAGTGTGGTATTTTCATTACATTCAACTAGGTGGACTATGCGAGGTTCAACGTCCACGGTTGGGGGATTATTTTTTAGTTCTTCCCCTTTGTCCTGGTCAAGTATTTATATGGGGTGAGCGTACTATGGTCATTGCAGTCCCCTAAGTTGAAGTCACTGAACTCCAATGCTGTGATCTTGTCCTGCTGCGCTCGAACTACCCATATCCCCTTCGGGAGGTACACGGTAACCATGGTGTACTCAAAATCTCTCGATACACTATTACGACTCACCACGCCAGCTAGAGGCAGGATGTAGTCAGGTAATATGGTTAGTATTAACTTTGCATTTGCTAGGTCGTCTCTGTGCCTGGTTCTCTTTTCCACTGCTGGTTGGGATGGTTTGGATCCGCAAGCAATCGACAGAGAGGCTTGCACTCCTCTCATTGATGATACTTGTATAACCTAACACATTACTCTTTCATTCATGAGGTTGATGAGTACCTCCTTCACAGACTCTTAGACTACGCTAAGTTCTTTAGACATACACGCTCGTGGTTGAATATCTCAGGTTTGAAGAAAAACTACTCAACGCAACAGGATGGATAGCGATAGCTTGATGATCACTGCGTGAAATCAACTAATATGTGAGATCAGATAATCATGGTTTTAAAAGGTGTTCTCGGTTCAAGGTTTGACAAAATAAGTAGATAACTAGGAAACAAATATCTCCAATGAGCGAGAAGCCTTGATTAATTGAGTTTGGTCCTTTATGGCATGGTCCCAATGGTCTGATGGCAAACTTTCTGACCATAAATGCCTTTCTACTCATTTGGGGTATCGGTCTAAGGGTTATACTGTTCCCAATGGATATATTTCTTCGCCATGGTGAAGTGCCATGTGACACTATTATGATATATCAACGAAGTGCCAGTTTTGTAAATTTTCCTTCTACAAAGTTCCCTCTGGAACCTTCTATAATTTTTAGATCTTTGATCTCTTCTTTCTTAGTTTTCTAGCCTGCTTTCAAGTAACTTCATGCTATTGAGATTCTTTCCTAGGATTCAATGGAAATACCTCATTTGGGGTAGGTGCTTCAGTATTCTGTGAGTCTTATTGTGTTCTTCCAATGTTGACATACAAGTCTCTAGTTTTAAATAGCTTCGATATGTTCTTATGTTCTGCAATCAAGTGTGTGATCTTCCTAGTCATGAAATCTTCCAATTCTTGCTTCTTCTGCTCTGACTTCTTCTTATTTCCTCCTGGCTTGATCCCTCTCACTGCACTTTTCTCCTAGTAATATAACAAATGGGGTGTTTTTCTCAATAAATTTAACAACTTCAAATTATTCCTCTGTCAAAGTTCCATAAGCCCTCATAGATATATGGGTGAGCTTCCCACACAGGGTTATCAACTTTCCTCTAAATAATGTTATTCCCCCCAATGAAGGAATCATAACAGGCTTTCCTAAAGTTTCTCAAGTTCTTTTTGTCATAATATTCACTCGTGTTTCTTCATCCAGAACAAAGTCAATGTCAAAGTCTCCTATTCTTGCTTCTATGCACTCTTTTTCTTTGAAGATCTCTGATAAGTTGATATTTCGGTGGTCATTCAAGGTTTCTTTCATTTATAGTAATACAGTATCTGGTTCTTTCTGGGGATATTCCATGGTCTTAGTTGCTTGACCTTCCTCATGGTCTTCTTGGCTCATATTCATTATTTCAACCTTAACAATCTTTCTAGGGAAATCTAGAACTTTATGATCCACAAATTTACAACAAAGACAACTAAGTCTTCTACCAGGGCATTCCTTAGCAAGATGTCTCGGTCTTCTGCAACTGTAACAAAAAATTTAATCCTCTCCTTCTTTTAAATGATCACCATCCCTTCCTGTACTGCGCACTACGATCATAGCAACTTACCTGCAAAAAATTATTTTTAGGATCCTGCATCCATTTATTAGTCCAAACATTATTTCTATGCATAGGTATAACATATCTTTCGTTATTTCTATCAAATCTACTCATATGAAACCTCTTTTCTTCTAGTTGTGCCCTAGTTTTTAGGCTAGGAATTTTTTTATCAAACATACCTAGATCCATACTCTTGAAACAAAAATTTCTACTAATCTTGCTTTCAGTAGAGCAAAAAGCTTCCAGATCTAAATTTTTTCACTATTCTTACCTCAACCAGAGCACAAAGCATTCAAATCTTACCTCTTTTCTTCAAATCAAACTTCCTTTCTTAGCATAGAGCTTCACAGATCAAGTAGAATACTATAAACTAGGGAAACAGATCTACACACAGAGCTTTCACAGTTTCAGGTCGGATCTTCGCACAAAGCTCCTCCTTTCGTTAGTTTCCAACAATCACAGTTTTAGGTCACAACAACAGAACCATTTTTTGGCACAGGGGCAGACCTAGGGTTCAACTATACAATAGCGCACCAACAAAACCCTAACTATTGGCCCTTTTGGCAACACCTATGAAGCAGATGAAGTCTCACCCGAGGTAGAGGCAAGGGTGGTTACAGTACTCCAGTATTTGCAACCTTAGCTGGGACATAGATCTGTGACTAGAACACCTTAAAAGAACACTTAGCAGTTATATTTCATCAATACCCAGTTTATTCTACAACGTTGTTAAGCCCTAATCAACAGACTGGCACAATATTCCTACAAATTCAATAGATCCAAGAACTAAGCATACAAATAGAGATTAGATCTAGCATTCATTCACATCATTCATCACTAAGCTATCATATTAGATCCATCTATCATCTAACATCGCACTAAGTATTGAATCAGATAACCAAAAGCACAAAGCATTCACAACACACGATATATGAGGTTCACCCCCACCTTGGGGCTACATCCACTAACTCTTCTTCTCTTTATTATCTTCGGTCAATAAGTTACATGCACATAGCCTTGAGATCTTACTCCACAAAGGACAAGAGATCTATGGACTCTTCGCTAGATCCTCATTCTCCAAGCTAGATTACAGCAGAGAGCCTACACACAGTCTCTTATGGTCACTTTCACTTAGCTCTGCAAGTCTCACATGGTATGCACAAATCCATTACAGTTACTCCTTGCACTTTGCACTTAACACTTAGGACTTAACACTTAGAACTTAGCTCACCGACCTCTTCTCACATTGCCTAGCTACTTATTTATACATTAAAAAATAGGCCTAAACATGGGTAAACACATGGGTCGACATCTCCATACCCGCTACATAAGCCTAAAACCCAAAAATCCCTATAAAGGGGTTGAGATCCCGTGATCTCCACTTTGTCTTGTTCTCCGCCTTCAACAGCTTGTCAAAGTCCCAAATTGGGTTTCTAAGTGAGATACTCCTGGGTAAAACAACCACATAACCTTTCTATTGTTGTTTTACCTAGGAGATATGGGATTCACTCGATCTTCACATCGTTACTAACCAACATTGTGCTACACTCCCTTTTCACCTTTCAACACCTTTTTTTCGATTTCGTGTTCCTAGGAGAAGTATTCGGCTTCAAAGATTCCCATTACCCTCCTGTGCACGGGGACATTAATCCATCGATGGAGAAATCCTACTACCTTGCTAGAGGGTGGAAGGGACCTAGGAGAAAACACCACTATGTGACTTAGAAAAATGGGCTTGCCCTACTTGCATGAAAGATGAAGAAATATTGTTTATTTTTATTTTATTTTATATTATGCATTTTTTATTTTTTATTTATATTATGTATTTTTAATTTTATCTATATCAATTTATTTTAATATTATATTATTTTTTATTATTATGATTTAATTTTTAAATTAAATAGTTACATTTTTTACTTTATATTGTGCATCTTTTATTTTTCTTCATTTGTGTAGACATTTTACTATATAGTAAAATAAAATGTAGTTAGAATGACCATTTATCAAATAGTTGAGGTTAAAGGTTTTAATTATGATCATAATTCATAATGATTTTGGAACATCTAAATAGTATTTGAAAGAAATTCAAGTAATTTTTTATCATTCTTAATGTTTAATAGATCCATATTAGTTTCAATGTATGTTAATCACCATCATTATAAATATAAAGATAAATATTTATAAAACTCTTAAAGGGGTTAGGTTTAATGGTGGAAAGTGAGGAGTTTTTCACTTTTGGTACATTTCCCATAAACAATTCTCATGACTATTAATAATTATAATAATCATTCTCAATTAGAATTAATTTAGTGTTGACTCCAAAAGTTGAACATTTTAAAAACTCTTATATCCATAAATTTAATACAACATGTTGAAGAACTATGAACTAGATTTCACTCATCAAATGTAAAACATTTGATTATGAATTAACCAATTTCATGATATGTATTTAAGATTAAAACATAACATAAGTCTCTTGGTTCAGAAAACATAACACCAATGTTAAGAAGATACACTCTATTCTAATCAATCATTCTATGCTTTGGTATTTTTCATTAAAATTTGATAATATAAATATGAGTGAAATCACTGCTTTCTTTTCTATCCAGAGCTCTGCTGGGCTGACCCCAAGATCAAATGCTTTGAATATTTTTATGCATCACATGGAAATAAACGCCCGCTAATGAAATCGACAATGGAATGCCATGAGCGCATGAGTCTCAACGCCGAGGAAATAAATTTGAAATTACAATTAAATACCCAGCCAGGCTTTTTTTTGAGCTCTCGTTTGTTTTCTTCCACGACTTCCACTCGCCAATTACTCCCACTGGAGACTTCCCTTTCGCTTTCTTTTCGTTTCCATTGTATCATGTTATCAACTTTTTCGTAATTAATTGTTTTCGAGTATTCCTCATTTCACTATTTTGGATAAATCGATTTGATAAATTAATTATCGTAATTTTTTTAATTTATGTTCTCGCTGTCCGTCGTTCGTATGCAGGGGAAAGGGAACAATATTTCTTCGTCTTTCATTTACGTAGGGCAGACCCATTTTTCTAAGTCACAAAGTGGTGTTTTCTCTTAGGTCCCTTCCACCCTCTAGCAAGGTAGTAGGATTTCTCTATCGGTGGATCAATGTCCCAGTGCGCAGGAGGGTAATAGGAATCTTTGAAGCCGAATACTTCTCTTAGGAACAGCGGAAAAAAGGTCGTGGAAGGCGAAAAGGGAGTGTAGCACAATGGTGGTTAGTTACGATGTGAAGATTTAGTTGATCCCACTTCGAATTATGACACACACTGAGGCTATGCTCATAATATATATTATTCAATGAAGACTCATTACATCATTATATAGAAAATGACTCTACTTAGTCAGTTACAACAAATCATAGAAAACTAGACTCTACATTAAGTGAAGTAGAGTTCAACTACACAACTCACTCTTGCAAGTGACTCTTGCTCCATTATTTCCAAGTCTTTCCCTTAATGGAGAATGGATTGACTCTTACACCTAACATCTCCCTAAACAACTCAAACTTGATCTTTCCAAGAGGCTTAGTGAAAATATGAGCAGCATTTTCACAAGTATTACAATACATAAGAGCTATTTCATTGGACTGCAACTTTTCTCTAACAAAATGAAACTGAGCATAAACATGCGTTGTTCTTGCACGAAAAATCGGATTATTCACCAGCTTAATTGAACTTTGATTATCACATTTGATCATCGTAGGTTCCTTTATTTCTTCTCCAACATCTTGAAGAAGTCTTCTCAACCAAACAACTTCACAAGTTGCTGCACACAAGGATTTATATTCTTCTTAGTAGAAGACAAAGATACAATAGGTTGGTTTTTACTGCTCCATGAAACAACCTCAGATCCAATGCCAAATGCATATCGAGTGGTTGATCTTCAATCATCCGGACTGCCAGCCCAATCAAAATCTGAGTAACCTATCAACTCAACATTAGATGTATCAATATATTTAATACCATAATTAAGTGTTCCTTTTAGATACCTTAGTATTGCCTTTGTTTCATTCCAATGGCTTTCTAGAGGTTTCGCCATAAATTGACTTAACACACTCACAGAATATGCAATATCAGGTCAGATAATTCAAACTACCTACCATCTGTCTATACATAGTGCCATAGTGCCATTCATCTCCTTTGAACCATCATCACAAGAAATTTTCACATTTTGTTACATGGGAACACTAGAAGATTTACACTGATACATTTTGAATCGCTTAAGTACTTCTATGACATACTTACTCTCACAATCAAAATTTTGGCCTGCATTTACTTCTGACAACTGCTCCTTGATTTCATCAATTAATTTCTCTGCATTTCTTGTAATTATTAGATCATCAAAATATAAGGAAATCAATACTATATACCCCTACTCATCAAATTTGGTATACAGATTTGGATCACTTTTGCTCCTCATAAAACCATGTTGAAGAGATAAATAGTTTATCTTCTCATACCATGACCTAGGTTTTAGTCCATACAATGCTTTCTTTTACTTACACACTAAGTGTTATTTCCCTTGTTCCACAAACCCTTTAGGTTAAGTAAGGTAAACCTCTCCCTTTAATTCACCATTCAAAAATGCATATTTAACATCTAATTGGTGTAGCTTCCAATGATACTTTGTAGCTAAAGAAATTAACAATCTGATAGTATTCAATTTAGCTACTGGTGCAAATGTTTCAGCATAATCAATACCCTTTGTTTGTGAATACTCCTTTGCAACCAATCTAGCCTTATATTTGTCTATACTACCCTCTGATTTAAACTTGAGTTTGTATATCCATTTGCATCCAATGAGACTTTTATGTTTAGGCAATTCAGTCAATTCCCAAGTATTGTTTTTTATTATAAAATCATATTCTTCCTCCATTGCATTTCGCCATTCATCATGTTAATTTGCTTCATAAAAACTCATGAGTTCTATGACATTAGAAATGCTACTCATTGGGGCATAGTCTCTATACCTCTGAGGGAGCCAAACCTGTCGTGAAGATCTTCTCAACTGATTATCTTCCTCCCCACTTTGTGAATATCTATCTTCGCCTCTAGGTGAACTCTGACTGCTTTAACTATCCATATCACTAAGTCCTTGTTGTTGTTGTTGATGTGATTGTGGTTGTGGTTGCTGTTGTGGTGGTTATTGTTGTGATGATTGTTGTTGCTCTTATTTAACTCCTTCATCAAGAAGTCTATGGCATTCTTCATGATTGTTGTTGTCATAATTTCCTGCTTCCTGCTCATGGACAAGTACATCTCTAATTGAAAATACTTTGTGAGTAGATGGATCAAACAGTTTGTATGCTTTGAATTCAAAACAATACCCAATGAAAATACATTTAATGGCTTTAGCATCCAATTTCTTCCTATTCTCCTTTGGAATATGTGCAAAATCCTTACACCCAAATACTTTCAAATTATGAACTGTAGGTTTGGAACCATACAAAGCATTGAAAGGAGTAACATTACCAAGACACCTTATTGGAATTTTATTCTTTAAACAAAATGAAGTATTTATGGCTTCAGCCCAAAATGCATTCAAGAGATTCCTACCTTTCATCATACTGCGTGCACACTCTACTAGAGTTATGTTTTTCCTTTCAACGATTTTGCTCTATTGTGGAGTGTGAGGTACTGTAAACTGCTCTACTATTCCATGATCTTTGCAATATTTGATGAATTCCCCTGATTTATACTCTCCCCCTTGATCTCAATGGAGGATTTTGATGGATTTTCCTGTCTTCTTTTCCACCATGGTTCTGAATTCCTTAAAGTACTCGAAAACATCACTTTCTATTCTAAGTAAATAAACCCATGTGTATTTCATGAATTCATCAATAAATAATAAAAAGTAAAATGCACCTACTAAAGACCTAGTCTGCATAGTCCCACAAACATCAATATGCACAAGATCTAACACATTTCTCCTTTTCCTATCAGGATTAGATGGGAATTCATCTCTTTGCATCTTTCCTAATGCACATCCATCACAAGCAACATTCTCATTCTTTAACATGGGAAGTCCTTCAACCATATTATTTTTCTGTAATAACAATAAATAAGGATGATTGATGTGGGCATACCTTAGATGTCAAAGAATCTTTGTTGGCATAGTTGCAGAAGTCAATGTGTGATGTGATTTGATAGTAACATCAAGTCTGTATAGGCCTCCTTCTTTGACTCCCATTGCAACAGTTTTGAATTGGTCCAACAGATCCATCACTATGCAATAATTATTTAAGAATTCAACCTTCAAGTTTTTATCTGTGATGGTGGACACAGAGATCAATTTTTTATTTATACCTGGTACATACGTAACATTCTGAATGTGACAAATAGTACCATTCGGTAATTTCACAGGAATATCTTTGTATCCCTTGATTTGATGAGCGCGGTCATCTCCAAGATATATGGTAGCACCATTCTGTGTTTCGTTAAAATTAGCATACCATTTCTTATTACAAGTCATATGTACTGATTCTCCGGAATCCACTAACTCGACATCATAATCATTTGATTCAGTAAATAAAACAACGTTAGACACAAATAGTCTAAGATCCCATGAATTAAAATTTGGGGTTTCATCAATATCATCACTAGCAATAAATAATCCGAGATCATGATTTGAAGATTTTTCTGCATAATAACCTCAATGAGTTCTAGGTTTATTCCTAGTCTCATTACTCTTCTTCTTATGATAGTCTCTAATAATATGTCAAGATCAACCAAAATAAAAACAACTCTTTGACTAAGTCATGTTATATTACATACCTTGATTTGGCCTTGGATATCGACTTCTCTGTGATGAAATGCCTCCTCTTCCTCTTTATCCTAATCTCCCTCTCGAGGATCTCTTATTTGACCATAGTGCCAAATATGTATTGAGAGGCTTCAAATTCCAACGCCTCTCTTCCTCTTGCAGCAAAATCTCTGCGAGTTCTTCAAACATAGGAGGTTTAATTAAAAAAATACAATCTTTTAATTAATAAAACTAATTTGAGAGAGATTATGATGATGATGATGATGATATTGATTAATGTTCATTGAGACCAATTGGTCTATAGGTAAGAGACTATTTCAATTTTATTAAAATTGTATTAATCCTTTCAAGATCACCATAGTTTTGATGAATTCAGAGGTTAAGAAGATTGATAATTAACAAAAATTTTAAACTAGGATCTAATATGGGTATAGGTACTACAATCTAAGAGGAAGTATTTTTCATGCTATATGGGCTTATTGTCACAAAGGTCACACATCTTGCTCTTATTTTAGTAATGTTGATTTTCTTCTTTGAACTTTTTCAAAATGAGAGGTAATTTTGATCTTCTAAATTATGATGTCCACTTTCTTAGAGTGTCTTAATTTCCTTTTATTCATTAATTATTTATCACACCACATATTCTCCTTAAATTCAAAACTGATAATATTTGTAATATTATCAATATTTTGCAAGATGGATTCTTCCCATATTCCACAATGATTCAAGATTAAATGGAATCTTTATGTCATCCCCACTTGAGTAAATGGTGGTTTTAGCTAGAGTTTGAAGAAATTATGGGGAGCCTCTTGTCATATGTGTTCTTTCTCTGTTTCTTGTATGTTAGGCATCTAATCATATAAATGCTCTCACTCGGGTAAAGGCTTGCCTCTATGAGAAACATAGGACAGGGTGTATTGCCCTTAATTTTGAGATTATAAGTTATAAAATTTTGTTATATTTGTTCTATCTTTTGTAATGGCCCAAGTTGTTACGACTCCGACAAAGAAAAATAACAATTTTCTTTTGTTTTTAGGAAGAAAGGCAACGACGACAACAGTTGAACCACCCAACCTGATGATGAACACATGCATGCAAATCAAGAAACAGAAAACAACAAATCAACACATTAGCACAACGAGCAGCTAGGAAAAACATGCATAAATCAAAAGATAGAAATGACTACCCACCCGAACACACACGAAAACGCCTACAGGCTAAGGGACAACATCCACAATCCTGACACAACGGTTTCAATGATGAGTAACTAGAACCTCTATGGAGTGCAACCAAACACACACAGGTGTTAAAACCCAATCACCATCAACAACTACAATGAACAAACTCCCTCAATGGGAAGCACAAACTAGAACCAAGTTATCAATCGCCTCTATCCACTAGGGCACACAATGATTTCCTCATTAGGAATCATGTTATCGCCAGGTGATAGGTGTGACAACAACCATGGTGCAACAATAGGACTGGACCCCTAAATAAAGATAAAATCAACGCGTCAGGAGATCGAGTTAACTAAACAAAAGACGATACCCACGCTCCAAAGCAACAATTTGACGAGACGCAAGGTCACATCCGTAAATTAAATTACACAACTATCCAATGGACTTCCAGGTTCCTACAAGCCAACCTGAGTGGTGAAACAACTAAAACCAACCACCAAAAACAATTTTCCTTAACGTACACGGTTAAGTCATTGCGTCAAAAGTGGTCCAAGCATGATGTAATGTACACTATTATTATACAAGGGACCTTCATGTACCTGAAACAAATCTATATATAAGTAAAGCATTCATTGTTACCTATGGTGTTAATACTTAATAATTATTATATATATCATTTAAAACAACTATATATCATTTAAAAATAACTAAGGTGAATTCCTTAATCCTCCAATTAAATATGTTACATCATTTTCCATTATACAATACTTTTTCTTCCTATAAAGATAGAGTTTCTTTTATAATAAAAAAAGGGCTTTTAGCCATATTTATTTTCCTAAAATTTTAATCCTTACTATAACTATTATAGGATTTCATGTTGGGAGCGGTGTATAGAAGGCTTCTTAAATTAACAATATTATAACCTTTCACCTTCTGATGTTCATATAATCTATTTGTAATATTGAAATACCACCCAAACCTTATCATGAGACGATATTGGAAATTCCAACACATAGGTTAAATTGAACAAAAAGAAAAATGAGCAGTTAACTCTTAATATGGTCGCTTGAAACTTAGTGTAAAATTAAAATATGTTGTACAAATAATATCAAAATTCTAAAGTAAACAAATACTAGAATGTGCACAAGAATAACTGATTTAAAGTTTGAATTACTTAAGCCATTGGATGTCACAATCGTAAATTCACAAGGGAAAGATTATTAACAGAATTAAACTTGATCATTTAGTAATTCCACCAGGTTGAATATTAATCGCTAACATACTTGAATATGAGTAAACCCTGGAAACTAAGACTACAATTCTTCATCTCCTTAAACCCTTAGATCCGTGTTAATTAATAATTAGGGGGAAATTATCGTTGATATACATAGCCTATATTAAAGCACTACCAGACCTGAATATTAATCGCTAACAGACTGGAATATCAAATCGCTATCTGTCATAGTTGAATATTAAGTTGTTGTCTACATCATTAGCATTATTAATATTAAGGCAATAGTTTAACAATTAACTAGCTATCAATTAGATTCACATAATAAGACTACGACTACCATATTCACATGTCCACACTGTCTATTACCTATTCTAGGTTGGTGTCTATAAAAGTACACGTTGTCTATATGCTATCAACATGATGTCAATGAATCACTAATCATAAACAATGCTATCAATATGTTGTTAATGGAATCATGTGAATCTATAAATATAAGCTCATTGTCAATAGACATACCTGGTGGCTGTCTCATTACCAGTCAAATGAATGATATAGAAACCAAAAGATATAAATGAATTGCATGTATAAGAAAATGAATCATTGTTTAAGTGTAGACATATAAATCGTTTTGCATGTGTGTGAAATTAATTTGTTAGCCATTACAAGGAACCGATTCACCATATCTCTGATGGAATCTTATCAATGTTGGAAAAAAATAAAAAACGCAGGGAACAGAAAAACGCAAGTACCATCACCAAAAGCAAGTAAAGGACACACATACAACTCATTAAATGCATATATTCTAGCAACCCATAGATCATAAAAAAAATGCAGAGGTGATAAATCAAGGTTGATTAAAACTCAGGTACATCATTCAAGGAAGAAAGTAGGTAAATTTTGTGGTTGAATAAAATGTATGTACAAAAATCAATGAAGGTCGCTCGACAATTCATGAAAATAAAGGGGTATGAACTCTATCAATCAAATCTCAGTCGTGTAACATTTTTGGGGTAAAATCAATATATATATAAAGAACATTGTTACATAAATAAAATCGCAGTCACTAAAAACTCAATAACAGTCACTGCCTCTGAAAAACATTGTCAAATTATTAACCATTAGTCATTACATGTAATCGCAGACACATACCCAACCAATCACTAGGATTAGTCACAAAATCGCAGAGATAAAGCATAGAGATAATCCAACCAAGATGTAAAGATATAACATTCTGCAATGAATCAATCGACACAGAGATGTGTAAAGGTAGACAACTGAGAAAAAACATCATTCGTTCATCATCCACGCATAGGAAAGCATGGAATTAGAATCTATAGGTCTCTATGCACCGAAGTGTCGACCATTGATTCATCTCCTGACCGACTTCTCAAGCGTGGACTGATGATCTGGGGATGAGGACAAAATATAAACACAATCTCTTCAAATAATCAATAAAAAAAAATAGTCATAGAAATTAAGGATCGGTGGTCAAGGAGATCAAATCGATGTAGAGAGCATAAGGCTATGATGAATTTAAGTTCTCGATTAAAAATGCTAAGTAAAACACTTTATTTACGCAATTACAAGTACATAAATGATAGCACAAGTTCAATATTAATATACCATTTGAAATAAATGCATGCATACCATAGGCCAAGGTGATAGCTCCAAGTCATTGTCCCGCACACTCTGTCCAGCTTATGCTTGCCGACTGATGTGACTTCACCGGTACCTCCCATCCAATGCTAGGGGTACTCTTCTTCCCCCTTATCCCCCAAATCCACAAAGGGGCCATGCTCACTAATCCAGAGAACAACTAGCTCCCGGCTTGCCTCGCAAGGCCAAGCTACCACTCCTCATCGAGATGGGTATCCCAACTCCCACAAGATAAGTCAGTCAAGTCAAAAATTCTATAGCATAAAATTACGCATAAATGAAGAGATCCATTCTCCTCCTCCTTCCTCATTTATATAGATCTTCTAAGTGATTTCTTTCCCAGAATCCCATTTAATTTAGTTTTCAATAATTTAATTCAGAAAAATCCTCCCCCTGTACACGTCACCCATCCCCTTCGTTGCACCGGAAATTAATTTCATTTATTATTTAATTACTCCTATCTCCCTCACGCACCTAAAATTATTCTTAGATTCTCTCCTCGGTGTTCACATATTCCCTTACACATTTTGATGACCTGCGCCCTTACTAAATTCCTAATTGAGTTCAATTTAGAAAGTTCTTAAAGGCAAGGTTCCTTACTAAGTTGGTCATTATGTTTTTTCTTATGTTTCCCTTTTTCTTTATGTTTCTCCTTTTTCCCTTAGTTTCCTAATTATTTTAAGTTTCCCTCTTTTCCCATTTTATCTAAACCTCAAATTAGAAATTGTTGAAAATTACCTTTGGCCCCCCTTTTTTTTTAATTAGCATATGTAACAAAAAAATTAATTCCTTTTTTAAAAATTTAATCCCCCAAGGTAATTTGATTTTTTATAAATTAATTGAATTTCTTACCCCCTTCTTGTCACATGTTTAATGATGATTATTAGTATTATTATTATTATTATTATTTTTACCACAAGTATCACTTAGATCTAGATTTTATTTTCCTAGTCTAGGCGACATTTTTATTAGGGAAATTGTTTTTTTAGAAATTTCTGGTCACATCATTCGTTCTAAGACGATCTAGGTTTATTCATTTATTAGTTAACAATGTGACGTTCCCTTCAGGATTCACTAGGTGCTCCAAGGGTGCCACTCGACTCATTTTGTTTCCCTTGTGCAATGTGCCCTTCAGGATTCCATACATGCTCCAAGGGTTCCACTCGCCTCTTTCCATTTTTCTTGCGTTACATGACCTTCAGGATGCACTATGTGCTCCAAGGGTGCCAGTCACTTATTGATTGACTTGGTAGACATAAAAAATCCCTGGAGTGAATACTCTGCATGGTGATCTTGTGGGAGACTAAGGGAATCTAAGGAATAATCCCCATGCCTTATTGCTTGCCCCTTAGAATCATCATGAGAAACTGACACAATATTCCCTCACGATATCGCGGGTCTTGTCGAACTAGGTAATCGTTAGCCTATAGTTCGAGGCATGACGGGAGTGCTAGTAGGTTGTGGTAGGGTTGTTGTCCACACGTCTCCCTCAATGTCTCTGGTTATCGTGCGTGACCCCTCTACTCCACATGTGATTCTAGTCGGCAAGCTATCGTGAGCCTGCATCATCAACGAATCATGTCAGAAATAAAATCCATAATCATAACATCTAATCAGATGCACATATGCCATATATACAACAATCAAACCCTCATAGTCCACTCCCTGACTCAATCCAGAGTCCAAGGGTTTTATCAATGCTTTTAAATCCTCAAGGTCCAAATATTGCACACTCTGGAGAACCACATCAATAGCACCTGCCTAAGTCAATACAAAAACATAACATATAATCACATCCATAATGCCTCATAATCATAATCAATGACCAATAGTATAATAATCTGGATCACTTGCAAGCAAGTGTCCGCATAGAATAAGTTCACTTACTGCGCGCAAGAGAGGGATGTTACATACACCGCCTCTTGGTCTAAACTTCGTCCTGAAGTTTCACAAAATATAAGTGTTGAAATAATGTGTATCACAGTGTCATGGGTCTATCTATAAAACAAAAATGGAAACTATCGGCGCATATCATATGCGTCCTCCCCCGTCGCTAAGTGTAGACTATAGTTGTCCCACTGGACCTTAACCTGATCTACTGTTCAACATCATAGTTGTTGAATGCGATGATATCAGATGCAGATCAACTCAGCTATGAGAATCCCTTCATCTGATACCTACAAGGAACTCATGTGAATAACATGTGTAGGATCACTAATATAATGTCTCAAAACAGATACGTGAAAAACGTCGTGCATATGCCTCAAAGAATCAGGCAAGGCTAGTTGATAGGCTACGTGCCCCTTCCTCGCCACAATATCGAAAGGTCCAATGAACATAGGAGAGAGTTTATCTCCCTTTTCAAAACTTGATCGAACTCTTAGGCGATTTTACCTGCAAGAAGACTCAATCACCAACTTCGTAACTATGATCGACACGACGCGCATCGACATAATTGTTATGTCGATCCTGTAGTTCTTTGATCCATTGTCTTAATGTTTTCATTTGATATTCCATTTCTTGGATCATTTCTGGTCCCACCAAGACCCTATCCTCAATCTAATCCCAACTCAAAGGCCTCTGACATGGTTGCCCGTAAAGAAACTCGAAAGGAGCCATCTTAATGGTGATTTGGTAACTGTTGTTATATGTGAATTATACCAGTGGAAATAATTCTTCCCAACGCTTATGTTGTTCCATCACGTACATGCGCAACATGTCTTTCAAGATTTGGTTTGTTCGTTTGGTCTGCCCGTCAGTCTCCAGGTGATACATAATACTAAATTTAAGTTGGGTTCCTAAGGCCTCTTGAAAACTAGTCCAAAATTGTCTAGTAAGCACTGATCCTCGATCGAATATAATCCTCATACGCATGCCATGCAAACTCACAATCTCACTGATGAAAACTCTAGATATGTTAGGTGCCTGATACATCGTATGCACATGAATAAATTGAGCACTGTTTATCAGAGTATCAACTACTACAAAATCGAGTCGTGCCTCCTTGCCGTTAGTGGCAATCCAAGAATGAAATCCATTGAAATGACCTCCCATTTCGATTCTGGAATAGCATGTGGTTGTAATAGTCCTGTTGGATGTCTATGTTTAGCCTTCACCTACTGACATTCTAGACATCTAGCCACATAGCTGACTATGTTGGCCTTGATTCCTTTCCAGGAGAATAAGGGTTTAAGGTCTGCCCTCATCTTCGTGACTCCTGGGTGAGCCATGTACACTTCTCTATGAGCCTCGTTTAGGATAAAACTTCTCAACTCATCATTCAGTGGTACGCAAATTCAGTTTTTAAATCTCAATAATCCATCGTCATCCCACATAAATCCTTCAAATATTGGTACCATCATTCTATTTTGTCCGATAAAATCCTTGACCTCTTGGTACCAGATATTCTCACGCTATAAAGTTAGAATGTTTTCACATAGATTCGTTTGAAGAGGCAACACTGAAAAGATGTGTGGTCTCTGAATCAATGCATCAACCACTCTCTTGATGTTCCCTTTATTTAAGTAATCTAGAAATCGTACTCACTAAGAAATTTCGACCAACATCGTTGTCGCGCCTTCAGGTCGCTTTGTGTAAATATTTGTTGTAGTCCACAGTGGTCTATTTTTAGTTCAAAATTTCGTCTAGCAGGGTAGTGTCTCCAAACCTTCAAGGGATATACAATGGCTAACAAATCCAAATTGTGTGTTGCATAGTTCTCCTCATGCCTTCTCAGTTTCCTTGAGATGTAAGTGATCACTCGACCATCTTGCATCAAGAATCCTCCTAAGACTTCCTTGGATGCATGCGAAGAAGTCTAAATCCATGTCTGGGACCTTTAGTATCGGTGTTGTTGTCAACAACTCTTTGAGCCTATGAATTCTTCCATGCATTTCTC
>JASDQU010436442.1:99344-115621 GCA_032191745.1 Picea mariana | reverse complement strand
GAAGAGATAACCTTCCAAAGATCCAAAGAATCTCAGATGGAGATTAACAGTAAGACAATACCTTCTCCCCCTTCAACATTTCAGAGGGAGACATACATTATTCCAGCTAATCCATTTGCTCCAGTTGATATGTCCATAGATATTGAAGTAGGGCATAAAAGGCCTGCCTAAGCTCACTCTGCAAGAGACAGAGGAACATACAAGCTCCTCAAGGCACATCCCGATAAAGAAAAAGAGATTTTCGAGCTATTGTTCAGTCACGAGCCACTTCATTAATTTTTAGCCTCCTTGTCTTGAAGAAGCAACATGAGAACAGGTATGGCAAGATGCCATAACAAAAGAATACCAGTATATCTTAAAAGAATGATGTTCAAGATATTGTTCAGAGACTAGAAGGGAAGTTTGTGGTAACTTCTAAGAAGATCTATAAGATCAAACATGCAACTGATGGAAGTGTCAAGAAATACAAAGAGATATCTATATTCAAAGGATTCTCACAAACATAGGGAGTTGTCTATGATGAGACACTTGATCCAATAAGCCCTTTACACTTCCATTCGTACCACCATCCATGAGTTGGAAACTCTATCAAATGAATGGATTCTTGATGAGTTTGGGTTTCAACAAGAGTATTGCTGATCCAAACCTATATTATTACAGTGTTGGTGACAAGAGTCTGATTTTGATGACTTATTCAGAAAGCCTTGTTGTTGAAAACAAGCAAGCCTTGAATTCTAATTTTTTATGAAGGATCTAAGTATGATGCACTACTTCTTGGGACAAGAAGTATGACAGAGGACCGATGAGATTCTCCTGAGTCAAGGAAAATATACTGTGGGAATATTAAAGAAGTTTAGTATGACAGAATGAAAATCCACCATGATGGATTTAAAGAAGAAGATTGACGATGATTCAAACGAGACTGATCCACAGTTGATTGGATCACAGATGTATCTGGTTAACACCAGATTTGATTCATGCCATGTAGTGAATGTGCTTAGTCATTTCATGAGTCAACCGAGACAGATTCACTAAACAACAAAAAACATATATTGAAATATATTTGAGGCACAGTTGGATGTGACCTGAGATATGCCTCGGGTGTGAACTTGAAGTTGCAGGATATGCCGATTCAGATTGAGAAAAAAGTACAGTGGACCGGAAGAGAACATCCGATTGATTTCCTACCATGAATTTTTCCATGGTTTCTTGATGCAGCAGGAAACAAAACTCTATGGCCTTGAGAACCACAGAGGTAGAGTATATAGCATCGAGCGTGTGAAGCAATGTGGATTCACAAGCTTCTGACAGATTTACTTGACCATGAGATGGATCCTATGATGATAACCAGGAGCCGTGTGTAAATATCTTTAAGAACACAATGTTTCCTGATGGATCAAAACACAATGAGATGAAATATCCTTATATAAGAGATATGATGCAAAGGAAAATCGTACACATGCAGTACCCTCCTACACCTGAGTAGATTGCAGACATCTACACCAAAACAATTTGGAGAAGAACACCTTCCTCATTGAGAGGGAGTATTGATGACTCCAGCTGAGAAAAAATTCAGAGTACATCCATGTGAGGCTTGGCATGATGAAGAATGCCTCCCTAGATGAGAGGGAGTAGTGATGATTGCAGCTACGTGAAACATTCTCCAGCTTACAAACCTGTGAGATGTGAATCATTGTAGCTATGTGAGTCTTTCTCTTAGCTTACAAATCTGAGAGAAATCCCGTAAGAAGGGTACGTGGTTCCTACCTGAGACAAAGCTAGGAACGTAGAGATGACCTCCTCCATTCAGAGAGTTGATAATAATTCCAGATGATTATCCAGTGGGAAAGGTGATTTGTTGAGTTGGACGTGTCTGTGGCTGAGCACAAGGTGAACATGTGAAATCCTAAAGTGCTGGGTGCATCGTCATGTGAATAGAAATGAAGATGATGTATTATCCTCCTCTGAGAAACAAAGTTGACGAGAAGACTCTGGATGATTCTCCCGTGTGAGGCAGTGGGAAAGAAGATCTGTAGAGTGGACGTGCCTATGGACGAGCACAGATGAATGTATGAAGATCCTGTTCTTCTATGTAATGCAATGAACCAGAGATATGACATCCCTATGGATGTGCTCCTAGTGGATGAGCACTAGTGGGTGTATTAGATCCTTTGATATATATTGTTCAAGGGTCAAACTTGCCTGTAACCCTAATTGTAATGTAAAGGGTACATGTCAGACCCACCTTAATGTGATTAATAATAAATGTAAAATATAATTAATTTGGTTAATATTAATTATAATATAATAATAATAGTAACAATAATTATAATGTGACTTAGAGAGGTCGGCCCTGTTGAGCCAACAAACACTTCTATTGACAAGTTTAGGTTAGTATAAGTAAAGGTAAAATCCCCATTGTGGAAACATATCTTTCATGTGAGTTTGGAAATTTCAGCAAGAACACTTTCTTGGGATAAGTGCACACCTCTCTTGGGGGCTAGTCTTCTAGGGTTTGAGCACCCTCTTGTGTGCTAGGGTTTATCTTGGTGGTGAAGGTCTTTCTCTTGAAGAATATAACAAAGGATTTGGCTGGGTTTTCTTCCCTTGTTGAGAAGGGTTTCCCAAGATACTTCTTGTGTTATTGTGCATGGTGTTTCTTCTTGTGATCTTGGTTGCTGAAACATTCTTATTTATGGTTAAGACAAATGCAAATTGAAATGAACTACATGCTTAACCTATCTTATTGAAAAATCAACAGTTTTGGCTAAAAGGTTCTAATTATAAGGCTATTTTGATCCATCCTACCTATGTAAATATTTCAGCTATTAATAAAGTCTATTCTTGGTGTGTATCTCTCATCTTTGTTTATCACTTCTATTTCCTCATATTGAACATATCATTACTGTTGTATGCTCATATGACTGTACGTATGTGCTGAAAAGATTTCTCTATTTTGTATAGTGCAATCTTTGCCATATGTGTGTTTGAGTCTTTTAAATATTGTTCAGAAAGGATTTCTGAGTGTAGATTTATTCTTCTATTGGTCTAGTATATTAAAGAACATATGCTCTTTGATGATTGTCAGTTTTGTTCCATTAAATTCTCCTTAATCATATCTTATACTCTCTTTTTACTCAAACTGAGGTTTTAGTTACTTGATCTTCTACACATAGGGAAGTGGTTTTAATATCTCATTCATCAAGCTACATTGAGATCAAGAGTGTGATCCCTCCACCTCGCTAAAACTATTTTCTTTAAAACATTTTGAAACAAGGTTTGCTAGGCTTAACTCAACAACAATCTTGAGTTGACTTCTAGTGCTAACATCTTTTGGCATCGTTTCCGGGGATGAAAATGAAGTAATCTTCCTTGGGAGAACAACATTGATCAGATTTTCTTCTTGATGGTAAACAATAAGTGAACATATATCATACTGCATATCATTCACCTGGCGATTCCACTCCATGAAGGAAGAACCTATTGACGACTTCACTGGAACGAGACAACAATGGTCATGGAAGCTATCTTAGCTCAGAGGTTTGCACCTCTTAATTTTTCAGTTGTTTCTGGTTTCTGAATCTTGCACCTTATTTCTCAGAATGTGCAAAATTTATTCCTATTTTTAGTGGAAAGAGTGAAGACAATCCTGCACAACATCTCATCAAGTTTCATCAATGCATAGATCAATTGGATGTCTATCATGAAGATGCTCTCATGAATATGTTCGTATACTTATTAGATGGTGATGCGAGACAATGATACATAACTCTTTCGATCTCCAGTATTTCATCTCTAAAGGGTTTCCATGCCTCTTTTCATTCATATTGTAAGAGGATCTACCCTGCTGAGCACCTCTTGAATAACTGCAATGAGCAATTTAAATCTCTTAGCAAATTGTTTCAGGAAGATTTTAGTGATGAGATCAAAAAAGATAGTTTGGAATGTTCTCACTATTCTTATAACAATTTTGATGATCATTTGAATGCTCATCCTCATGAAGATCAAGTTGTTGATATGCATATAGAGTCCCAAGAGTGTCTTGAAACAAAACATTATGAATGTCAAGATTCTAAATCTTTTTATGATCAACCCATTTTTGATGAATATCTTGATGATGATGATGAGCAAAAATTTTTCATGGCTTCTTTTGAACCTCTTAGCATTGTTCCTGTATATGATGATTGTGGATCTGATTCTTGGGAAGGAAATGTAGGTGAAAAGAAGGAGCTACGAAAGAAACTAATCATGCCTTTATCACCAAATGATGACCAATAGATTGCATAAATTAGTAAATCTTAATTTGTCATTCCTGAAACTGGACCTGCAGAAGAAATCAAACAGAATACAATTAATACTGAAAACAATTTGCAACAACCTCCAATTTTGCAAAAAAATAATATTGGCAGCAATAGAAGCAGTGTGCAACTTCGATTCTTTTCATTCTCATGCATTCAGAATGAGGATCTAACATCGAGCCAGTTTTTCCTCTTGGATCATCGAGAAGTTGTGCATGAATTTCATGACCTTGTGGCACGTTACATGGAGTTGAATTGGGGTCATTATCATGGTCTTTTTGGCTTCATAAAGGCCAAATTATTGGGTTGTAAGTATGATCTCCAAGATTGTTATTTACACTTTGCAGTCCTTGATTTCATAACCTTGCACAAAATTGGCAGATTTCAATTTGTTAGCTAATTGCTTACTTGGCTACATTGGAAGTTCAGTTTGACATGAGCAGTTAATTTCAATAGTTAGAAGTAGGTAGTGTAGATAATAAGTGTAATGTCCCCGACAACCAACCCCACTACCGGGAAACACTACTAATCAACTCTGACTTAGCTGCGATACCAAACTATAGCATCCCTGACCCTCCACAGAGACCAGGCAATGCCACTACTGCGGAATATTCACATATAAATATAATATGCATTAAATCAAATTAACGCATTTTAACATAGAGTTACTGTTACCATTCAGATTTAAATAGAATTAAAAGCAATTCATACATGCAACAGAACACATGATAACATTCCAGCATTATGCATAACCTAAAATTAAGCAGATAAACTCTACTTATATTTCAATTGGAATAATACCACCAACTGTGTGCAGACCTTCCACGAACCTCCTAGCCTTAGACTGCATTGCTCATCACTCTAAGTAGCAGGTCACCCCTGAGCTGGGACTAAGCTCCACCAGGAAAGGGAATCCTAGGCTAGGCAAGGTCAACAGGAAGACACACAATTTATGAGGATGGATTCTCTCCCAGGAGCCACTTATTCCCACTGCTCACAGACTCTCATTCCCCACATGTTTGTCCCACCCCAGAAGTATACACATTCACTGTCACACCGAACAGTCCTTCAAGTGCTAAAATTCCCTTGGCTTGGGCTTCAACAACAGGCCAGACTGGAATTCTCCAAGCTCTGTGGCAGCTACAGGAACCCTTCCAGGAGTTCTCACTTCCTCTGTGCACTCTCTCACCTGGAGAGAGTCGCTCATAGGCCTAACAACCTACCTCTTCAACCAAAACCACCTCTCTCACCTGGAGAGAGTGTTGCACACATGCATGACAACCTGCTTCTTCAGCTCCGTTCTAGCACAAGGAGGACAATTGCAAGGCTCAACAAGGAACAAATGATGACAACAAGCCACACTCAGTCCAGGAACTGCGTGGCCACGACAACCCACAGTCATGAAACACATGGAACATATAATACACATGATACTTGAGCTTCACAGAAGACACAGATCAATCCACGAGTTCTCACTGGGTTCACAAGACACACAGGTCGATTTTTCCCCCTTCTCGTGAGTGGTTTCTCGGGTGACCACGGATGTACAGAGGTCAGTGACAGAGACCAATGATTTTAGAAGGAGAATGGGAAAATGGCAGCAGAAACAACCTTCACTGTGCATGGTTATGCAGATACAAACGTAGAGGCCAAAAATGGGTTCAGATGAAGAATGGGCAAATGGTAGCACAAACAACCTTCATTGTGTGCGGTTATGCAGATACAAACATAGAGGCCAAAACCGGGTTCAGACAAGCATCCCCTCGAACTCAGGCAGAGGATCCCCGAATGAAAGAACGACCCCCAACACGGCTGACTCATCATTTTTAACTGCATGCACCCAGGTCGACATTTGTCTTCCTGGAGCTGGATGAGTTCCACTTAGAACACATTCCCTTTACAGGAACTTAGGACAACACTCAACATCTCCACCTTAGCCTTCATAAAATAATAAAAAATTATTATCCCCTTTAGAGGTAAGCCCCCTAACTTAGCCCCTAGGCCCACACACTTAGCCTCCTCCCTTACCCAACCATGTGGAAGCTTAGTCCCCCATCAGTATTTCTTCATGGTCGGTCTGCACGCAAGGATGTTTATATTTTATTAATGATCTGCATAATTACATATAGAAAATTAGGCTCTTGGCCTTTAACACCTAGGCTCTCCGGCCTAATCACCTGTAATATCCCCAAGGACGAGCCATGTTGTAATCATGTTTATGAATTGTAAATCATGTTTTGTAGACTGGTGAGCCGAGTATTGATAATCTGGTAGGCTTATGTGTTTATTAGGCTGGAGAGCCTAAGTGTTAAAGGCCAGGAGCTTGTTTTTGTATATGTAATATGAAAAACATTAATAATATATAAACAGCGTTGCATGTTGACTGACCACGAAGAAAGAGTGATGGGGGACTAAGCTTCCACATAATGGGTAAGGGAGAGGGGGTTGAAAGGCTGGAAGAGGGGATAATATTGAGGGTTTGAGTCCTTGAATAATAATTTATTAATCTTCCAAAGCTATGCAAAAAACATGTTATTTTTATCCTACGTCCTGGGAGTGGCAATGCATGCAACTCCAACGTGTGAAAAAAGGGAAGGCATACTTGATGGAGTGCATGCAGCTTCATGGGTGACATGTGTCGGCCTAGGCACATGAAATTTAACCCAAGAATTGAGCCAGGATGGGGGTTCGTCCTCCATTCTGCTGTCGATTGTCTGAACTGTTTAGAGTCTGTGAATGACCTCTGCTTAATTGTCCTGTCACACAATCCTGAAAACCAAAACCAGAAGTCGACTGGTGTATTCCTGTGAATTCTGTGGCCTTTGTATTCATCTTTTGCAATATTCACGCACGCATCTGAGACTCAAAATCTGTCACCTAAGTCATTCTGTTATTTTTCCATACTCCGTTCAAGTTCGCTGGAAGCCTCCCCAAGAACCGTTTCGTGTCTGCACTAGACTGCTGCATAGCCACACACCTCTGAAGCCGACCCACTTCTTCTATGAAACCTAAGCAATTGTCTATGCCATGAGTGTTATAACTGTGGACTGTTGTGGCCACACAGTCCCTTGGCTTAGTGTGATTGGATACCGTCATCTGTTCCTTGCTGAGCCTTGTTGTTCTCCTTGTGCTGGAACGGAGCTAAAGAAGCAGGTTGTCAGGCCTTGTGAAACACTCTCTCTAGGTGAGAGAGTGTGTGGAGGAAGTGATAACTCTTGAAAGGGGTTTTGTAGCTGCCACAGAGCTCAGAGAATTCCGTTCCGGTCTGTTGCTAAAGCCCAAAGAAAGGGAGGTTTAGCAGCCGAAGGACTGTCTTGGTGAAAGTGAAGGTATATAATCTTGGGGTGGGACAGGCATGTGGGGAATGAGAATCTATGAGCAGTGGGCATAAGTGGCTCCTGGGAGAGAATCATTCCTCATAAACTGTGTGTCTTCCATTGACCTTGCCTAGCCTAGGATTCCCTTGCCCGATAGAGGTTAGTCCCAACTTGGGGTTGACCTACTTTTGAGAGTGATGAGAAATGTGGTCTAAGGCTGGGAGGTTCGTGGAAGGTCTGCATGCAGTTGGTGGTGTATTACAATTTCAAAGATAAGTTTCCTTATGTGTTTTAATTCTGTACTCAATTAAAATGCATGTTATGTGATACTTTTAATATTATCATGTATTCCGTTGCAAGCTTGAATTGCAACTTAAGTCTGTATGACAGTAGTAAATCCATGTCAAATGTCTAAATTTGATGTAATGCTTATTCTTTATAAATAATGCATGTTATATATTTAAGTATGAGAATGTTTCCACGTAGTAGCATTGCCCGACAAGTGGGTTGACGACTGGGGATGTTACAATATGGTATCAGAGACATGTTTTCAATGCTGAGCCTGGATAGGCCAAATAAGTGGTCTTTGGAACCAAGGTTGCGAGTGGAAATGGTGTTCGGATGGAACCAATTTCGAACCTTAGAATGTTTCTGAGTGCCAAGGGGTTACTTGGTCGTGTTACAAATCTCAGGACGAGTAGCGATAGAATAAAACTGAAGCCGATGTGGTATTTGACCACAAAGAGAGAGAGCGCTCAACACTTGGGGTGTTGGAGCTGTAGGATCTATTGGGAGAAGGATAATCCTTCACGATCGTCATATCTGGTAGTGTTGCAAGGTAGTTAGATGTGAATTCCTTTGGAAATCCACCGAGTAGCATAGTCTGTTCTGCGTCGTAGGATCTATTCGGAAGGAAGGGAAATTCAGTACGACCGTCATATTTGGAGAAGGTACAGGAGGTTTATCCTAGAAGCCCTTAGGAGTTCAGAAATCAGGAGAATCGGGGTGCACGGAGGCATAAACGCCCAAAACTTGAAACCCCAAATTCCTGAGGGAGATCTACACCGTAGATCTTAAGAAAAGAGCTTGACCGTTGGATCAAGCAGAAGAGAAGATTGTAATTTCGGGAGTTCGACTGTCGGGAGAAGTGGGATGTGCCGTTGCACAAAATCTTGAAGTCTGAAGTTCCAAAGTGAAAGAGTAGACATGGTGGGGCCAGATGACGTCTCTAGTATTCCGCCATGTGACATCCTGTGTGAGCAGGGTTAGTGGGGCCTGAGTTTACATAACGTAGTTAAGGGTCGGAGGACCCATAATGGCGTTGATCACGATACATCAAGATCAATGACCATGAGACATTACGGGGACCGAAGTTGCATGGAAGATAATTATCCAAGGCAATCCCACAATCCAAACCATGGTTTCACTGAGGGGTTACGTGTCAACGTCAGGAGAATTGCGGAGTGAAGGGCAGGTTACTCCAAAACCACCATTGCATGCCCCCACAATTGGGAAAACGTTAAGTGATGTAAGGTAATGATGTCACCTAAGGTGACGTGGAAGTGTTCAGTGTGTAAGGATGTGAAATCTTCTAAAGTCTGGAAGTACCGAAACTCAGACGCCTGAGGTTCCACAATGAGTGTCAGTCATTGGATGTTGGGTAGACGTGGATGGTTGATCCACCCTATGTCGTGAGTTTGTTAGTCTGGAATTTAGGAATTTGTTGTGAAGTGCTTTGAAACCTCCCGAAATGCGAAGTCGCAAAGCACCCTTTTTGCTAAGCGAGTGGTCATGACCCACGATCACGTGGGTTGGGGATTAAGAGAGAAGGGGCTAAATCCCAAAGGATTGTTACAGAGCCAAGCAGAGCTCAGAAAATTCATGAAATATGAAAGTTTTCTTAATTCATATTTGTTTATGAATGCTATGGAATTTGTTAAGGAATAATGGTCTGGCAAATTCCGGTTGTCTTCTCATTATGTTTGCAAAATTTTAGCGAGTGCCAGAACCGAGTAGAATTGTCACTAAGTGCAAAAGAAATGGAAGAGACACATAATGCTTCTAGTTCAGAGAACGAAGCTAAATGAATGGATGTTCATTTGGGAGTTGAAGGGTTGAACTCCAATGGGCATGGAGAAGAGATAGATAAGGAAGGACATATGATGAAGATCATTGAAAAATTGCAGAAATATGCCCAAACTCACCAAACAGATAGCATAAAGCTAAGGAAAGATCAGGATAAACAAGGTGAATTCAAATTGAATTTGATGAAGAGACTGGAGAGAATAGAAAATAAGTTGGACCATGAGAGAGACTCGAGCAAAACAGGGAGTCACCCGACTTCTGAGGGAAGAAGATCAAGGAGTGTTCATAAACACCATCATCACTCCCAAGGTCACTCCAAGAGGAGGGCACACAATAGTTCAAGCCCATCTCCTACCAGAAAGAATAGGAGATCTGGAGTGGATGAACTAAAAGGTGAAATGAACAAGATTAAGCCTCCAACATTTGATGGAGAACACAAGAAGGAGGAATATGCCGAAACATGGTTGCTCAGCATGAGGAAATATTTCCAACTGCAGAATTATTCCTCTCATGCAGAAGGAAGAATTGTGATGTATCAACTGAAAGGAAAATCATCCATGTGGTGGGATCAACTTGTGTAGGTACAACACATCAGAGAGAAAGATATCACTTGGAAATAATTCAAGAGGTATTTCTAGAAGAAATACTTGACTAAAAGATATTATGACAGAAAGATGAAAGAGTTCTTTGAACTCAAGCTGGGCAACATGACCATTGATGAATACGAATGAAGGTTTTTGGAATTACTGAAGTATGTTCCATTCATCAAGGATGAGACTATCAAGATTCAAAGATATATGAGTGGACTTCCACCTTCCATTGGGGACAAGATCCAGTATGATGACCCAAAAACTATGGAAGAAACGATAAGAAGAGCGAAATGATTAAATGAGCAACAAAGAGAGAAGACTACTTTCTGGAAGGCTTGGGAAGACAAGAATAAATTCAAGATGGATCAGAGGAAGAACATAACTAAGACACCCTTTTTCATAAACATTCCTCACGGACAACCATATTTTAGAGAGCGCAGGAAGGTTGAAGTGGGTGGGAAAATGCCAAGACTGCCACCTATGGAATGTTGGGGTTGTAAAGAAAACCATAGGTACAGAGATTGCACCCACATAAATGATAAAGTGAGAGATGTTCACAATGTACAACAGGATGACACAGTGGAGGACATGGGCAATAGAATGCCAAGGATCTACGCAGTCCTGGACAACAAGCAAGTTGAATATCAGTCGCACATGATTGAAGTAGAAGGTATGATCAACAACCACACCTTTACTATTTTAATTGATTCAGGGGCTAGCCATAGTTATATAGATCCTAGAGTGGTGGAAAGTTTTCATTTGTCAAGAAGAAAACATGAAAAGTCTTGGTTAGTGTAGCTAGCTACAGGAACCAAGAGGAAGGTCACTGAGTTGGTTAAGTCCTGTCTTGTGGACATGAATGGACTAAACACAAAGGCGGAATTGAATGTTCTGCCTTTAGGTTCTTACGAATGTCTAATTGGGATGGACTGGTTGGAAAAACACCATGCCATCTTGGATTGTCATAATAAGGCATTCAATTGCCTAGATGAGGAAGGGAATCAAAGAACAGTCCAAGGAATTCCCAGACTTGTTGCTATCAGAGAAATCTCAACAATGCAGCTGAAGAAGTGCTACAGAAAAGGCTGTCAATTATTTGCAGCCCATGTGGAGGAAACACCTAAGGATAAGGTGTCAAGTATTGGAGATCATGTGGTACTAAAGGATTTTGAAGACCAGGAGGTACTAGGACTACCATCGAAAAGTGATATTGACTTCTCTGTAAACTTAATGTCTGGAGCAGCTCCAATGTCAAAAGCTCCTTACAGAATGAGTACGCCAGAGTTGAAAGAGTTGAAATTGCAGCTTGAAGAGATTCTGAAAAAGGGGTATATATGCCCAAGTGTGTCACCTTGGGGTGCCCCAGTCCTGTTCATGAAGAAGAAGGATGGGACATTGAGATTGTGCATTGATTTTAGACAGTTGAACAAAGTAACTGTAAAGAACAAATATCCTCTGCCGAGGATTGATGACCTCTTCGATTAGTTGAAGGATGCAAAGATAGACCTCAGGTCAGGATACCACCAGGTAAGGATAAAGGATGAAGACATCAGCAATANCCGTCGAACGCACCTGCTATTTTTATGTGCTTAATGAATGGTGTATTCAGGGACTATCTATACAAGTTTTTCATAGTCTTCCTGGATGACATTATGGTGTATTCCAAGTCAGAGGAAGAGCATGAGAAACATCTTAGGATGGTGTTACATGTGCTATGAGAGCACCAACTGTATGCCAAGTTGAGCAAGTGCTTGTTTTATCAGGAGTAGATCCGTTACTTGGGGCATATTATTTCGAAGAAAGGGATAGCTGTAGATCCTGAGAAGATTGAGGCCATCAAAGAATGGTCAATGCCAAAGAATGTGACATAAGTCAAATCCTTTATGGGTCTAGCTAGTTATTACAGAAGGTTTATCGCAGGGTTCTCGAGGATAGCTCACCCTATCACTTCCTTGCAAAGGAAGGAGAAGAAGTTTTAGTGGACAGAGGATTGTGAGAGAAGCTTCCAACAATTGAAGAAACTGTTAACTAGTGCTCCAATCCCGAGGATCACAGATCCAAATAAAGATTTCGTAGTGTGCACATATGCATGAAAAGAAGGACTGGGAGGAGTCCTCGGTCAGAATGGATTCATAATCTGTAATGAATCCATAAAGTTGAAAGAGCACAAAAGGAACTATGCAACTCATGATTTGGAGTTGGAAACCATAGTACACACTCTAAAGAAATGGAGGCATTACCTCACGGAAAGGAAGTTCTAACTAAGAACAGACCACAACGGTCTGAAGTACTTGTTTGATCAACCAACCTTGAATGCTAGACAGAGTAGGTGGCTGGAGTTTCTCTATGAGTACGATTTTGATATCAAGCATATCAAAGGGAAGGAAAATAAAGTGGATGATGCACTCAATAAGAGAGTGGATGAATTACATTCTAAAACCATTATCATGTACCAAACTGATATTAAAAGAATAATTTTGGAGGCTGCAAATACAGATTTGCAGTACAGGGATTTGGTAGCAAAGCTACATCAAGGTAAGATGCCACAGAAAGTGGAGATATTTAAATTGGAAATTGATGGCATACTTCTGTACAAGAACATAATTTATATACCTAATGTCTAGGATTTGAAACTTGCGATTTTGCATGAAATGCATAATGTGCCTTATGTAGGGCACCCTAGATATCAGAAAACTGTGGCAACAGTCAAGAGCCATTAATTTTGGTCAGGCATGAAGAAAGAGATTGCTGAATACATTTCCAGATGTATGGAGTGCCAGAAGGTTAAAGCTAAGCATAGACACCCAACAAGATTGCTGCAACCTTTACCCATTCCTGAGTGGAAGTGGGAAGTGGTGACAATGGATTTCATCACGGGATTGACCAGAATTGGAAAGAAACATGATTCAATCATGGTGGTAGTGGAAAAGCTTATGAAAGCTACCCATTTCATTCCATTAAAGACTACTTACAAGGCAATGAATGTTGCTGATATTTTTATGAAGGAAGTGGCATGATTACACGAAATTCCCAAGACAATTGTGTTTGACAGAGACCCAAAATTTACCTCAAATTTATGGAAAGGGTTATTCAAGGGGTTCAGAACGTAACTGAACTTTAGTACAACTTATCATCCCGAGTCTGATGGCAAGACAGAGTGGGTCAATCAAGTGATAGAATACATACTAAGGATGTATGTGATGGACAAACCATCTAAATAGGAAGACTACCTACACTTGGTAGAATTCACCTACAACAATGGGTATCAAGCATCGTTGAAGATGAGCCCATTTGAAGCACTTTATGGCAGCAAGTGCAATACTCGAGTGAGCTGGGATAATCCAAATGATAGGGCAGTAGTTGGGCCAGAGTTGCTCAAGGAAATGGAAGAACAAATGCTAAAAATTAAGCAGAATTTGAAAGTTGCCCAAGACAGACAGAAAAGTTATGCTAATAAAAATATAACCCACAGAGAGTTTAAAGTGGGTGACCATGTTTTCCTGAAAGTAAAATCCAATAGAAGTTTCCTGAAGCTGGGAAACTGTGCCAAGTTGGCAGCCAGATTTTGTGGGCCATTTGAAATCCTAGAAAGGATTGGGCTAGTTGCATATATGCTTGCATTACCTGCATCCATGACTATACGTAATGTATTTCATGTTTCATTACTTAAGAAATATATACCTGGTGCTAATCATGTAATTGATTAGAATGTGATTCAGGTGGAGCAAGAAGGTGTCCCGCAAGTGCATCGTGTGCATATATTGGACTGAAAAAGCAAACAGCTCCAGAATCGATCCATAGGGCTTGTAAAGGTCCAGTGGACCTGGTATGGTCCTGAGGACGTGACATGGGAGCATGAGGATGCTATGCGGGAAGAATACCCTCATCTTTTTGAAGATTTTGAAAATCTTGCTGATACTGTGTGAAATTTGCACTGAAGACAGTGCAAAAATAAGGAGAGGGGATTGTAATATCCCCAAGGACGAGCCTTGTTGTAATCATGTTTATGAATTGTAAATCATGTTTTGTAGGTTGGTGAGCTGAGTATTGATAAGATGGTAGGCTTATGTGTTTATTAGGCTAGAGAGCCTAAGTGTTAAAGGCCAAGAGCCTATTTTTGTAAATGTAATATGCATAACATTAATAATATATAAACACCGCTGCGTGCCGACCGACCACGAAGAAAGAGTGATGGGGGACTAATCTTCCAAAAAACGGGTAAGGGAGAGGGGGATGAAAGGTTGGAAGAGGGGATAAGCTTGAGGGATTAATTCCTTGAATAATAATTTATTATTATTCCAAAGCTATGTGAAAAACATGTTATTTTTGTCCTAAGTCCTGGGAGGGGAAACACATGCAGCTCCAATGTATGCAAAAAGGGAACGCGTACTTGATGGAATGCATGCAGCTTCATGGGTGACATGTGTCGGCCCAGGCACATGAAATTTAACACAGGAATTGAGCCAGGATGGGGGTTCATCCTCCATTCTGCCATCGACTGTCTAAACCGTTTGGAGTATGTGAATGACTTTTGCTTAATTTTCCTATCACGCAATCCTGAAAACCAAAAACATAAGTCGACTGGTGTATTCTTGTGAATTCTGTGGCCTCTGTATTCATCTTTTTCAATATTCATGCATGCACTTGAGACCCAAAATTCATCACTTGATTCGTTCTGTGATTTTTCCATACTCCGTCCGAGTCCACTGGAGCCTCCCCGAGAACCGTTTTGTCTCTACACTGGACCTCTACATAGCCACGCACCTTTGAAGCCAACTCACGTCTTCTGTGAAACCTGATAAATTGTCTATGCCATGAGTGTTATAATCGTGGGCTGTTGTGGCCACGCAGTCCTTTGGCTGAGTGTGATTGGCTACCATCATTTGTTCCTTGCCGAGCCTTGTTTTCCTCCTTGTGCTGGAAAGAAGCTGAAGAAGTAGGTTGTCAGGAATGTGTGCAAAACTCTCTTCGGGTGAGAGAGTGCACAGAGGAAGTAAGAACTCTTGGAGGGGGTCCTGTAGCTTCCACAGATCTCGGAGAATTCTGGTTCGGTCTGTTGCTGAAGCCTAAGGCAAGGGAGGTTTAGCAACCAAATGACTGTCTTGGTGATAGTGAAGGTGTATAATCCTGGGGTGGGACAAGCATGTGGGGAATGAGAGTCTATGAGTAGTGGGCATAAGTGGCTCTTGGGAGAGAATCCTTCCTCTTAAACTGTGTGTCATCCATTGAGCTTGCCTAGCCTAGAATTCCCTTGCCCGGTGGAGCTTAGTCCCAGATCGAGGGTGACCTACTACTGAGAGTGATGAGCGACGCAGTCTAAGGCTAGGAGGTTCGTGGAAGGTCTACACACAGTTGGTGGTGTATTATAGTTTCAAAGATATGTATCCTTATGTGTTTTAATTCTGTACTCAATTAAAATGCATGTTCTGTGATACTTGTAATATTATCATTTATTCAGTTGCAAGTTTGAATTTCTATTAATTCTGTTTAAGTTTGTATGATAGTAGTAAATCCATGTCAAATGTATTAATTTTATTTAATGCTTATTCTTTATAAATAATGCATGTTATATATTTAAGTATGAGAATGTTTCTATGTAGTAGCCTTGCCCGACAAGTGGGTTGACGACCAAGGACGTTACATCACCAAATAAGCCTCCTAGCTTATTATAACTCGTCTCACCAGCCTACAAAACATGTTTACAATACATAATATAATTGGGCTCATCCTTGGGGATATTACAATCCCCTCCCCTTATTTTTGCACCGTCCTTAGTGCAAATTTTACACAACTTCAACAAGATTTTCAAAATATTCAAAAAGATGCGGGTATTTTGCCCGCATAGCATCCTCATGCTCCACCTGAATCACATTCCGATCAATAACATGATTAGCATCAAGTATATATTTCTTAAGCAATGAAACATGAAACACATGATGTACAGTCATGTATGTAGGTAATGCAAGCATATATGCAATGTATATATA
>JASDQU010436442.1:60216-86170 GCA_032191745.1 Picea mariana | reverse complement strand
CAATAAAAGTAACATAATAATTAGAGACACCAAGAGATGATACTTGAACTGGTCCCCATACATTTTTATGCACAAGCTCTAACCTTTTATTCTTGTTTTCTTTTCCGATTTTGAGAAATTTGAAAATATTTTGTTTTCCATAAACACAATGCTCATAGAAGTCCAAATCAATTTGTTTAAGATCTGGCAACAAATTTCTTTTTTGAAGTATCTGCATTCCCTTCTCACTCATGTGTCCCAGCCTATGATGCGACAGTGCTATATCCACTCCTGTAGAAGCTAAAGAGATAGAAGAGTCAGTATTACCAGTACATAAATATAATGTACCTACCTTCTCTCCTTTTGCTATCACCAATGATCCTTTGATGACCTTCCACGTCTTATCTGTAAATATGGATATACAACCTTCACTCACCAACTGTCTTGTTGAAATTAGATTTTTCCTTAAATCTGGAAGATGTCATACCTCTTTCAACAACCATTGGTTTCCATTGCGTTGCTTTATTTTTACCTTTCCCATCCCAACAATTTTGCATGGTGCATCATCACCCAAATGAACCTGTCCAAAATCACCTTGAAAATAATCTAGGAAATGTTTCCTATGAGGTGTGGCATGAAATGAAGCCCTTGAAATTACTACCCAAGACTCAGAAATATTATATACAGAAAGAATCAAAGCATATTGTAACACATCACCTGGTACATTTTCTTCCTGATTTCTCTCTTGCTGTCCATCTCTTTGTTTCTTTGGAGCTCTGCAGTCTTTCTTCAGATGTCCTTTATTCTCACAATTCCAACACTCTATCTTTCCAAGTATGGATTTGGATTTACCCTTCCTAGAATTCCCATGATTCCCTGGGCCCTTTCCTCTATCCTTTTGTTTTCCCTTGTTCTCCATGTTCAATGCATTACTTGATGTCTCACCTATGATTTTCCCTCACATTTCCTCACTAAGGATAACACCAAAAACATCCTCAAATTTTAAAGTGTTTGAACCAGAGACAGAGTTACTTACAGCCATGACCAAGCCGTTCCATCTTTATGGCAATGAACACAGGATTAGAAGAGCCCTGACCTCATCATCAAAGTCCACTTTTACATAACTTAGTTCATTAGTAACCTCTAAAAATAAAAGACCTCTGAATCAGGAAGACAATTAGGCTCCACAACCAACAATCTCCCACTTGGAGACTGATCTCAACAACTCCACTGCTGCTTTATATGATGGACTCTGAACCTTCTTGGACTTGGAAAATTTCTCATCTTCATCTTCATTCTTGAAGACCAACTGAAATTGGTAGGAACTCAGTTTATCCCTAGTTACTCCCTTTGTTAACATGTTTGCAGGATTCTAGCTAGTGTGTATCTTTTCCAACTTCAAATGTCCATCTTCCAAGGAGGATCATATGAAGTGGTACCTCAACTGTATATGATTAGTTTTCAAATGGAAGGCTAAGTTCTTTGCAAGATGAATGGCACTCTCACTGTCACAGTACAACATGCTATTCTCTTTCTTCTTTCCCAATTCCTCCATAAACCTCTGTAACCAAATCATCTCTTTACTGTTAGATCCATGACCTTATAATGAACGGTCCAGATTTACAATGAAATTACAATATACATTTACAAGGAAATTTTTCCTTCGGGTGCTATCCCCTTGGACCCCGCAGAGGGTGTACCCCGCCTCTGCACTCCCCCGCATGGAAGAGTGTACATACTTTTGGGGTGTAAATACTTCATGGGGTATAAAAAAGGTTGAAAATAAAGGACTTATGAATCAAGAAGATAATCAGGCTCCACAACCAACAGGCTGTGACCGGTTGAGCTATGTAGGGATCAGTTGTAGCTATGTTGCACATAGGGAAGGCTCTCATCCCATGTGTGAGGGTGCTTTGAATTATACATGCGAAGGATATACACAATCATTTGATTTATGACCTCGGTTTGGCCATCTGTCTAGGGGTGGAAGGTCGTGGATTTGGTGAGCTTGGTGTGCAGCAGTGACCAGAGGCTCGACCAGAATGTGCTGAGAAATCGACTGTCCGGATCTAAGAAAATAGTTTGTGGGATTCCAAAATGTACCCAGACTTGTTCAAAGAAGAGCTTGGAAGTGGCCTCTATTGTGATGTTCTTCTTGCAGGCAACTAGAATCGCCATCTTAGAAAAGCGATTAACAACCACAAAAACACAACCATTTCCCTCCTTGGTGGATAGGAGGCCCAACATGTAGTCCATTGAGACGGATTCCCACGACCTGTCAAGAGTAGGAAGAGGGGCGTACAGGCCCTGTTTCTTAGTGGTCGGTTTGGCAATAGCAGAGGCAATGCAGGACCTGGTATACTTGCTGACCTCCTGTCAATGTTTCGACCAGTAGAAATGTTTCTGTAGCATCGCCACTGTCTTTTCGATGTCGAAGTGTCCTGCCACCTGACTGTAGTGGGCTTCCCAGATAAGATTCGCTCGCTCGCTTGATGGAACACAGATATGGCCCAGATGACACAATAACCCATCCTGAATATGCAAATTATCGACAACTGCATTTGCACCCAACATTTGGTAGGTGGTGGCGAAGTCCAAGTCTGTCTCATAGAGTTGGGGCCATCTAGAGGTCTCATGGCCTCAAGAGTCTAGCACCGTGGTGAGTGCCACAACTGGCGTTCTGTTGAGGCAATCAATGATGTGATTGGTGATTCTTGTACTTGTTGTTGAGGTGGAATTGATGCAAGTATGTGGACCACTTTTGATGGCGATCATTCTGCAATTTTCCTTGTGTCTGCATGTACTGCAGTGGCTTATGATCAGTGTGGATGAATATCTCCTTCCCAAGAATGTAATGTCTCCAGTGGTGGTAGGCTTGCACAATGGAGTACATTTCTTTGTCATAAGTAGGGTACTTACAGACAACATCTGATAGTGTCTCACTATGATAGGCCACGGGGTGGCCATGCTAAGTGAGAATGACACCCACCACATAGTTTGAAGCATTTGTCTCGATCTCAAAGGGATGCTGCAGGTATGGTAGTGAAAGTACTGGGGCTGATCACAAGCGCTACTTCAAATCATAGAACGCTTGTTTTTGGGATAGGCCCCACGCAAATATTTACTTACCACCACCCCTGGTTATTTTGACGACGACCCATGCAATATGGGAGAATCCCAAGATGAACCTCCAGTAGAAATTGGCAAGGCCCAAGAAGCTCCGAAGCTCAGTGAGTGTGGTTGGGGCTAGCCAATCACGGCTGACTTGGATCTTGGCTGAATCCACATGTATGCCATGTTGATCAATTATGTAGCCCAAGTGATGGACCTTGTCCATGCTGAAGGAGAATTTTTCCAAGTTGGCATTCAGATTGTGTTGCCACAAGGTGTGCAGAACTTGCTGAATATGCTGCAAGTGTTCGTCCCAAGTCTTGCTGTAAATGGGAATGTCATCCAGATACACCACTAAAAAAGTATTGGTGAATGGTGAGAAGATATCATCCATCATCCTCATGAAAGTGGCTGGAGCATTTGTCAAACCAAAGGGCATGACCAACCATTCAAAAAGGCCTTCATTTGACTTTAAGGAAGTTTTCCATACATCTGTCTGTTCTATCGGGATCTGGTGGTAGCCAGACTTCAGATCAATCTTACTGAAGTATTTGGCCCCCGTGAGTTGATCAAGGAGCTCGTCGATTCGAGGAACCAGGTACTTGTTTCTGACTATGATTTTATTCAGAGCCTGATAATCAATGCAGAGTCGCTAGGTTCCATATTTCATCTGTACCAGCATGATTGGGCTCCCACAAGGTGACGAGCTGGGATGGATGTGCCCCTTGTGGAGTAGTTCTTGGATCTGTCACTTGATCTCCTCATTCTCTAATAGAGAGCGACAATACATTGGCCCATTGGGTAGCGGTGCACTAGGGGTCAGATCGATGGGGTTCTTGACCTGGCAGTGTAGAGGTACCCCTGTAGGTAAGGAGAAGATATCTGAGTATTCTTCCATGACCTTATCTACTTGCTTCTGCTGTGTGGAGAGGTCGGTCGCAGAGACACTGGATGTGGCTGTGATCTTTTGCTTATTCTGAGAGCGATTCATGAAGAAGACAAACTTCCTCGTCTGAGAGATGACCTTCCTACATTTCTTAGTAGACATCAAGGAAATAACACTAGGTGGGACTGCCTCGGGTATCCTGTACAATTTCCAGTTCAAAGTAATAATAACACTATGAGGCCTAGACTCATATACAACATGACGTTTCCATAAATAATTTTGGCCCAAAATAACATCACAAATTTTGAGAGGAGAAACATCACACAATACCTCGTCTTTGAAGGGCTTGATGTTGTACGACAGTCGACACTGTTGGCTGATGCAGAGATCGCTTTCTTGGCAGAGCCGTCCAATGGTGTAGGGTTGTGGGTGCATCGTTGTTGGTAAGGTCAACCGCTTGATGACCTCTGCTAAGATGAGGTTCTTCTAGCTACTGCTATCAATGATGAAGTGCAGCGGGGTGCCTTTTACCCACATCTGTGAATGGAAGAGGCGTTCTTATTATTCTGGATCATCTGGTTCTTCAGGTTGGAGCTTGGTGGTAGCAACGGTGGCACTGGGTTCCGCATCAATGATCTGTCTTCCCCTTTCTAGTTTTAGCTCAGACTCAGAACCCGCATCTGATTCAGAGGCTTTCACTTCGGCCACTAGCATCTACTTTGAGAGGCAGTCAGTAGTTTTATGCCAAGGGCTCTTATGGAAGTTGTACCATTTCCCAGTATCTTTCTTTGTCTTTCCGGTGTCCTTCTTTGCTTGCAGATTGGACTAGTTGTCCTGATACTATCCATATTTGATCCATCCTTTGTTCTATGGGTTGGGGCTGCCCTTTCCTGGCTTTTGTTGTGAGGGGTTCCCAGGCCCAAATTTCTTCATCTTTTGTTTGAGCTTCTGCTCGATTTTGACGACATATCGGTAGGTCGCACCCAAGGATGAGGTGTCCAGAAATTCCATTTCGGTATGGATGTATCTATGCAGAGTGCCACAATACTTGAGCACTAGATGTCACTCTGAATCTTTGATATTCAACTTGTTGCACAAGGTATGGAAGATATTTGTGAAATTTGGCACTACTTGGTCTCTTTTTTGCCGCATTTTGGTCCATTTGGTAAACAAGTCGTCATAACTTTCGACAGGGTAGTATTTTTCCTTAATAGCATCCCTGAAGTATTCCCAGGTGGTCATGACTATAAATACTGAGGGTTCCTCTATTTCCTTTTTCTCATAGAAAGTTTCCCACCAATATTTGACATGGGGAACGGCTTTGAGGAGCAGAAAAGTAATCTTTTCTCTATTCGAAAAGTTATGTATAGAAAAATACCCTTCTAGTAGATTCAACCACTTGTCTATAGCAGCTGCATCTATCCAACCTTCAAATATAGGAATATCGAAGTTTATTTGTACCTTGAAGGGGGTGACACCTACACTCGAAGAAGATGCATCGCCTGTTGGTAGCCACTGAAGGATTTGTAGGAAACTATCCATCATATCATTCTTTTCTCCTGTCATGAGAGGTTTCTTGGGCGTGCGAGAGATTTTTTCCTCAAGAGAAACAAGCTTGAGACCCAACTCTTTATACTCCGACCTCGTTGGGGACATGCATTAAGACGACAAGGAGCAGACCGCTCTGATACCACTGATCCAGATTTTATGAGAAGAATGAAATGACTACAGAATATTAACGGGTGCTTAACACAAAATAATAGAGATACAGTAAAACTGGTTTTCTATTCAATAAGGAAATAAACTGAAACTGTAAAATGCAGTGGAAACAAGCTTGCTGGAATGGTGGCGGCTTATCTTTGAGAAGAGATGTGATGGCTGTGCTCATTCGCCAGAAGATCATTAAAATGAGGCTCTGAAGGAATTTTTACAATAAACAGGAATGCCCAAAACCCTAGACATCCAAAACCCTAACCCTAGGAGATGAAGTGCCAAAAGTCATGTGGGCCCCGTCTGGGTAAGTTAGTACATCAACTTCCCGTGATCGTAACTTTTGCATACGATCTCTGTTTTAGGCGTATGATAGCCCATTGGAAAGGTATCATTGAGGAGGTTCATTTTGGGGGATCAATCATGCCTTATACTATCATTGATAAGTTCAATCCCTAAAAAACCTTCATTTAGGTCCTCAAAATGGCCCCAGAAGTTAAAACTTCTAAAAATAGTAAATTGCCAAAATTGCCAGAAAACTGTTTTGAGCCAGTTGGAAAAGGTGGGTGGCCACCGATATCCATCTGGATCAATCCTCCCTCCTTAGGAAGAAATGGTCTCCATTGTGTTGAGTTCGCCCATCAGATGAGGAAATTTCTAATGAATTTGGCCTCGGGTGAGCCACTTGCCTTGGTGTAGGAGCTGCCCTACTTTGATGACTCGATAAAGCTGGATCATTTGCTGTCGAGTGCCCTTGATCTGTGTGTCCAAAATGTGATCACTGAATTCGTATTATATGTAGTTGGGGTTGACCTCTATTGTTTTCAGCTATTTTTCTACGTTGGAGGTGTCCAATAATGGTGGGAAATAAGGGCGAAGGAGATCCACGTTGAACATTGGGTGCAAGCCAAGGAAAGGAGGAATGTTGAGATCAAAAGAATTACCCCGCATGACCGTGGTGATGGTGTACGACCCATAACAAAGTGGGTGAAGCTTTTGGTGGGGTCCTGTAAGGCATTCTTTCTGCAAGTGCAACCAAAATTTTTCACCCACCTAAAACTTATGTGGCACCCGATGTTGATCTTGGTGCTGCTTGTACTTGTCACTGGACTTATGTAGGATATCCTGAACCTATTAGCGGATGTGTTGGATCCGCTCAATGAACCAGGTGGCTTTTTCAACTTCAGTTGGAGCAGGAGATGAGTCGGTTGAGGGGAAGTGAAACATCTATGGGACCCAATGGTTGGAATCCCAACCCCACCTGAAAGGGCCTATGGCTGGTTGAGCTATGCAGGGCTCGGTTGTAGCTATGTTGGACATAGGGAAGGCTCTCATCCCATGTGCGAGGGTGCTCTGAATTATACATGTGAAGGATATTCACAATCATTCGATTTACGACCTCAGTTTGGCCATCTATCTGGGAGTGGAAGGCCGTGGATTTGGTGAGCTTGGTGTCCAGCAATGACTAGAGGCTCAACCAAAATGTGTTGAGAAATTGATTGTCCCGATCTGAGACAATGGTTTGTGGGATTCCAAAATGTACCCAGACTCGTTCAAAGAAGAGCTTGACAGTGGCCTCTGCTGTGATGTTCTTCTTGCAGGCAACTAGAATCACCATTTTAGAAAAGTGATCAACAACCCCCAAAACACAGTCATTTCCCCGTTTGGTGGACGGGAGGCCCGACATGTAGTCCATTGAGATGGATTCCCATGGCCTGTAAGGAGTAGGAATAAGGGTGTATAGGCCCTGTTTCTTAGTGGTTGGTTTGGCAATAATGTAGGTAGTGCATGACCTGATATACTTGCTAACCTCCTATCAAAGTTTCGGCCAGTAGAAATGTTTCTTTAGCATCTCCACCATCTTTTTGATTCCAAAGTGTCCTGCCACCCGACTGTAGTGGGCTTCCCAGATCAGCTTCGCTCGCTTTCTTGATGGAACACAGATATGGCCCAAATGACACTACAACCCATCCTGAAGATGGAAATTATCGACAATTGCGTTTTCCCCCAACATTTGGTAGGTGGTGGCGAAGTCTGGGTCTGTTTCATAGATTTGGGGCCATCCAGAGGTCTCATGGCAGCAAGACTCTAACACCATGGTGAGTGCCATGACTGGTTGTCTGCTGAGGCAATCAGTGAAGCGATTGGTGCTTCCTATTTTATACTTGATGTTGAGGTGGAATTGTTGCAAGTATGTGGACCACTTTTGATGGCGATCATTCTGCAATTTTCCTTGTGACTACATTAACTACAATGGCTTATGATCAATGTGCATGACTATCTCCTTCCCAAGAATGTAATGTCTCCACTGGCGGCATGCTTGCACAATGGAGTACATTTCTTTGTCGTAAGTAGGGTACTTACGAACATCATCTGATAGTGTCTCACTATGATAGGGCATGGGGTGGCTGTGTTGAGTGAGAATGATGCCCACCACATTGTTTGAAGTATCTGTCTCAATCTCAAAGCGCAGCTACAGGTCTTGTAGTGAAAGTATTGGAGCTGAGCACAAGCGCTGCTTCAAATCATCGAATGCTTGTTTTTGGGACCGACCTCATGCAAATTTCACCTTACCACCACCCCTGGTTATTTGGCTGAGGGCCCATGCAATATGAGAGAATCCCAACATGAACCCATGGTATAAATTGGCAAGGCCCAAGTAGCTTAGAAGCTCAGTGAGTTTTGTTGGGGCTGGCCAGTCACGAATGACTTGGATCTTGGCTGGATCCACATGTATGCCTTGCTAATCAATGATGTAGCCTAGGTAATGGACCCTATCCATGCCTAAGGAGCATTTTTCCAAGTTGGCATATAGATTGTGTTGCCGTAGGGTGTGCAGATGTGCTGAATATGCTGTAAGTGTTCGACCCAAGTCTTGTTGTAAATGAGAATGTCATCTAGATACACCACTAAAAAAGTATTGGTGAATGGTTGGAGGATATTATCCATCATTCTCATGAAAGTGGCTGGAGCATTTGCCAAACCAAAGGGCATGACCAACCATTCAAAAAGGCCTTCCTTTGACTTGAAGGCTGTTTTCCATACATCTGTCTATTCTATCAGGACCCAGTGGTAGCCAGACTTCAGATCTATCTTACTGAAGTATTTGCCCCCCCTGAGTTGATCAAGGAGGTTGTCGATTCAGGGAATGAAGTACTGGTTTCTGATTGTGATTTTATTTAGAGCTTGGTAATCAATGCAGAGTCACGAAGTTCCATATTTCTTCTGTACCAACACAATTCAGCTCCCGCAAGGTGATGTGTTGGGACAGATGTGCCCTTTGTTGAGTAGTTCTTGGATTTGTCACTTGATCTCCTCATTCTCTAATAGAGAGAGGTGATAGACTGGCCCATTGGGCAGCGGTGCACCAGGGGTCAGATCAATGGGGTGCTTGACCTAGCAGTGAAGAGGTTCCCCGGTAGGTGAGGAGAAGATATCTGAGTATTCTTCAATGACCTTATCTACTTGCTTCTGCTATGTGGAGAGGTAGGCTGCAGAGACCCTGGATGTGGCTATGATCTTTCTCTTATTCTTATAGTGAATCACGAAGAAGACAAACTTTCCCATTTGAGAGGTGACCTTCTTGCATTGCTTAGCATAGATCAAGGAAATAGCACTAGGTGGGACTACCTCAGGTATCCTGTACAATTTCTTGTTCAAAGTAATAATAACAATATGAGGCATAGACTCATATACATCATGAAATTTCCATAAATAAGGTTGGCCCAAAAGAACATCACAAACTTCGAGAGGAGAAACATCACACAGTACCTTGTCTTTGAAGGGCTTGATGCCATACGACAATCGACACTGTTGGCTGACGCAGAGATTGCTTCCTTGGTGGAGCCATCCAATGGTGTAGGGTTGTGGGTGCGGCGTTTTCGACAAGGCCAACCACTTGATGACCTCTAATAAGATGAGGTTCTTTTGGATACCGTTATCAACGATGAAGTGTAGAGGGGTGTCTTTTACCCACATCTATGAATGGAAGAGGCGTTCTCCTTCTTCTGTCTCGTCTGGTTCACCAGGATGGAGCTTGGTGGTAGCAATGGTGGCACTGGGTTCGATGTCAATGATCCATCTTCTCCTTTTTGGTTCTGGCTCAGAGTCAGAACCAACATATGATTCAAAGTCTTTCACTTCAGCCACTAGCGACTGCTTTGAGTGGCAGCCAACAGTGTTATGCCAAGGGACCTTATGGAAGTCACACCACTTCCTGATATCTTTCTTTGTCTTTTTAGTGTCCTTCTTTTCCTATGGCTTGGACTGGTTGTCCTGATACTATCCATCTTTGCTATGTCCTTTGTTCTGTGTGTTGGGGCTGCCCTTTCCTGGCTTTTGTTGTGAGGGGTTCCCAGTCCCAAATTGCCGCGTCTTTTGTTTGAGCTTCTGCTCGATTTTGAAGGCATATCGATAGGCCACGCCCAAGAATGATATGTCCAGAAATTCCATTTCGGTCTGGATGTATCTATGCAGAGTGCCACAATACTTGAGCACCATATGTTGCTCCAAATCTTTGATACCCAACTTGGTGTGCAAGGTATGGAAGATATTTGTGAAATTTGGCAATGCTTGGTCTCTTTCTTACCGTAGTGTGGTCCATTTGGTATACAAGTCATCATAACTTCTGACAGGGTATTTTTGTTCCTTAATAACATCCTTGAAGGATTCCCAGGTGGCTATGACTATAAATAATGAGGTTTCCTCTATTTCCTTTTGCTCACAAAAAGTTTACCACCAATCTTTGACATGGGGAATGACTTTTAGGAGCGCAAAAGTAATCTTTTTTCTATTCGAAAAGTTATGGACATAAAAATACCCTTATAGTAGATTCAACCACTTGTCTACAACATCTGCGTCTATTTGACCTTCAAATATAGGAATATCGAAGTTTATTTGTACCTTGAAGAGGGCAGCGCCTCCGCTCGAAGAAGATGTGTTGCCTGTTGGTAGCCGTCGAAGGATTTGCGCGAAACTATCCATCATCTCATTCCTCTATTGTGTGAGGGATTCCTCAATCAACAGTTTGAAAGGATCTCCTGTCCCATAATATTTCTTTTCTCCTTCCATGAGAGGTCGCTTGGGAGTGTGAGAGCTTTTTTCCTCAAGAGAAATAAGCTCGAGACCCAACTCTTTGTACTATGACCTCGTTGGGGACATGCATTAAGACGACAAGGAGCAGAAGCTATGATACCACTGATCCATATTTTATGAGAAGAATGAAATGAATACAAATTATTAACAGGTGCTTAATAAACAATAACAGAGATACAATAGAATTGGTTTTCTATTCAATAAGGAAATAAGCTGAAACTGTAAAATGCAGTGGAAATAAGCTTGCTGGAATGGTGGTGGCTTATCTCTGAGAAGAGATGTGACAGCTGCGCTCATTCGCCAGAAGATCATTACAATGAATATCTGAAGGAATTTTTACAATAAACAAGAATGTCGAAAACACTAGACATCCAAAAACCTAACCCTAGGAGATGAAGCGCCAAAAGTCATGTGGGCCCCATCTGGGTAAGTTAGTACATCAACTTCCTGGGGTCGTAACTTTTGCATACGATCTCCGTTTTAGGTGTATGATATCCCGTTGGAAATGTATCATCGAGGAGATTCATTTTGGGGGATCAATAGTGCATTTTCTTATCATTGAGAATATATATCCCTAAAAAAATTCATTTAGGCCCTCAAAATGGCCCTGGAAGTTAAAACTGCTAAAAATAGTAAATTGCCAAAATTGCTAGAAAACTGTTTTGAGCCAGTTGGAAAAGGTGGGTGGCCACCAATATCCACCTGGATCAATCCTCCCTCATTAGGAAGCAATGGTCTCCATTGTGTTGATTTCCCCCATCAGATGAGGAAATTCCTGCTGAATTTGGCCTCGAGTGAGCCACTTGCCTTGGTGCAGGAGTTGCCCTGCTTTGACGACTCGATAAAGTTGGATCATTTGCTGTCGAGTGCCCTTGATTTATGTGTCCACAATCTGATCACTATATGCCTATTTTATGTAGAAGGGGTTGAGCTCTGTTGGTGTCAGTTATTCTTCTACGTCGGAGGTGTCCAATAATGGTGGGAAATAAGGGCAAAGGAGATCCACATTGAACACTAGGTGCAGGCCAAGGAAAGGAGGAATGTTGAGCTCAAAAGCCTTATCCCCGATGGACCTTGGTGATGGTGTAAGACCCATAATAGAGTGTGAAAATATTTTGATGGGGTCTTGTAAGGCGTTCTTTCTACAAGTGCAACCAAACTTTTTCTCCCGCCTGAAACTTATGTGGCACCCGATGTTGATCATGGCCCTGCTTGTACTTGTCATTGGACTTCTGTAGGATATGCTGAACCCGTTGGTGGATGTGCTGGATCCACTCAATGAACTCGGTGAATTTGTCAATTTTAGTTGGAGCACAATATGAGTCGGTCTATGTGACCGCAAGGGGAAGTGCAACATCTATGGGACCCAATGGTTGGAATCCCAACCCCACCTGAAAGGGGCTGTGGCTGGTTTAGCTGTGTGTTACAACAAGATTTTCCTCACCATTTCTATCTTGCATAGAGGGCCTTTTTCCATTTCCCTATGTAGACTTATCATCCCTTTTTTGATGAATCTAGAACAAAAAATACACATTTTCCCACATATACGCTCCCTATATGCTACACAAGATGCGTATACGCAAGCTGCTCCACTACAATCCATGTACATCAGGATTTGTGCCAGAAAATACAAAAATGGAGTTGGTTTTCCATGTCACGACAGGAGATCTTTGATCCTTGGCCTTCCACATTCTAGAAACGTTTCGACTCGGCCCTTCAATTGCATTCTGAAGGCTATAAGAGAAAAATTCCAAGCTATGGAAAAATAGGAGAAAGGATTCAACTTTGAGAGAAAAGTTACTCTGGAGAAATTACTTCATATTGAGTCTGCATCCCTTTGTCCCTCAAGTCTGAACACAGTGTTCAGCCCCCAAGATCTTTCCCTATTGTTGAGAGGACCTCATTGCCTCTTTCATATGAGTTTTCCTTTGGTGGAGGATTGAAGTGGTGGAGACCCAGTTGGAAGTAACTTGGTTTCTTTGTTTTGAACTGTGATGACACGAAAGTCTGTAATGTTTTCACTTCTGCTGATCAATTATTAATAAAAATACTCCTTTCCCATCTTATTGGTATCGTGAAAATATATGATTATCATCCATGGGCATGTTTGTAATGTTTATTAATGGATTATGCTATCTGATGTGCTAACCCCTTTATATTATCATTATGTACTTTCTCTGCTTGTTTTTTGAGAACTCATTGTAGGTATAAAGCTTTGGGTCAAAGTGCTCAATGATGGAACATCATCGAACATTGGATCGAGGTAGGCCTCTTCATTATCTTGAACATTAGTTTGTATAGCATATGTTGGAATTGAGTTGATTTCTGTAGTCATACTTGTCTGTTGTGGTTTACCCTTGACCATAGAGAGTTTTTCCCTCATAACAGAATTGGCGACTCCACAGGGGAAAGATCTTCCTTCTAAGGGTTGAAGTACTTTTTATTCTTACATTGCTCTTTTTCCTTTGTGTTTCTTGTCGTATCACTGCTTGACAGATTTTGTTCACTTTGCGTTTGAGTTTTCATCTTTTTTCCCCTTGTCTGGCCTTGTTTTAAAGCCTATACGCTCCTTTTTCCTTGACAATCGCGTATACACGCTTGCTGTCTCACTGCAAGCTGTGTATATACACTTTTTTCTCCTAAACAATCATGTATACCACTTTCCCTTGCTTGTTTTCTTGGTTTAGTGACCGTTGAGTGGGATTTGAAGATTGCTGAGTCTTCTTAGGTCTCTGTAGTGCCTGTTGAGATTCTCTGGGATGACAGGAAACCTGTTTAGAGTTGAATTTTTGTTCGTAGTCTTTCTCTTTGTATTTCATTTTTAATTTGTCCTTGTTCTCTAGGCTGTTTGCTTGGCTTCTTGGTATTCTGCTCGAGTTATTGCTTTTATACACGGTAGAATTGATATATCAGCTTGCTTTTTAGTCCATGCATTTTCTCTTTAATATATTGAAAATACAAAAAAATAGGCATTTTGCATTGGTTAGCATTTTTGTCTTTGAACCTTCATCATTATATTAGTTCATTTAGTGAAAGATTTCGTTTTACTTCTGAATTGCACAGTTGAAATTTAAAACTGCATTGTTTTTATTAGCATATCATTCATTGAAAAGTTAAAGATATACTTTGCATTATATTCATATTTCTTTTCTTGTAGAGTCATAACATCATGAGTTTCACTTCCATACCCTTTTGAGTAATCACGACCAATAAAATTTACACTTTAAACTAAAATTGATTAGTCACGATTTTATTTTTAGGGTGCACAAACTAGTCTAGGATTTAGTACCTTGGAATAGGATTTTGTCAGTAAACTTCTGCAAGGTAATTAAATCAACATATGTGTCTGAGACAGGGAGTTGAGAAGTCAATTGTATAATTGGTAAGATCAGGAGGCTCCGCTCACACTAGAGTCAATCACGAGGTCGTGCAAAGTTAGTTGAAGGGATAACCCCTGGATACAAACCTAGCGTCAAAGATATTTCTGTGGATTTATTCGTATTTGGGGATCTTGATAGTACCCATACCTCTGTGAGAGGCAGTTCTTTCAAGGTTTCGGAATTTTCTACCCTACCCATACAGTGATCCAGACTTTTGACTGCTCACCTATGCATTAGTTATATAGTGGTTTATTAGTTGGTTGACTTAGGTATCTCATAGGTTACTTGCAGGGGTTATTCTGCTTGTATCCTGGGTCAAATAGGGGTCAGACAACACACAAAATTTATGGAGGATTACCTCTTCGGAGGGATCTGAACGACTGGTTGTTAAGCATATGAGGGCCCTTATAACTGATTCTGTTACCTCCAAACTTTAGCGGGGAGTCTCAAGTCCCTCTTGGATGAGACATAACTTCTTTAGCGAGGGAGGCCAATCAACCACTTTAGCCCATTTGCATGCATATTGGCCATTTGAATTTTTTGGTATGATCTTTGACTACTAGTTGGACTTAGAATATATTTTTATTTTGTAGAGTCATAATTCATTGTGAAGTTAGGCTAGCTTCCCCATCGGTCCCATCGATTGTTACAATTACCACCGATTTTCGAGTTCTTGCCTTCTAAAAGGCATAGAGTTATCAGGCGTGGTTCACACACATCCACTTTTCAGACTTGTGGTTCCACAAGGATGAGTACCGAGTCTAGTCTTCAGAACACTGGGACTTCTTTGACTCCCATACCCACTATAGTTAATGACACCCCTTCGACTCCTGTAGCTGCTACAGTTGCAGTGCCAGAGGCTTATATCGGTACTACAACTCGACCTGTAGTCAATGCTTCATCTCTTGCCTCAAACCCTTTTGGGGGTTTTGGTCACTCGCCGAGTTACAATGTTCAGTCCATCCATATGGCTTCTAGTCCATTTTCTTATGGTATGCCTAACTTCACTTCGCATTTTTCGACTGCCATCCCAACTGCTGGCAATAACGCTAGCTTTGGACTTGGGGCACTACACCTCCTCACCACCCTTTCTCATTTGGTGGTTCTCATATCCACCAAACGAATCCTAATGTAGGAATTTTCCTTGTTCTTAACCCCAGATATAATCCTTCTATGGCTGGATGGAACAACACAGCTGGCGGACAAGTTCCACCCTATATCCCTACCTCCTCGGTGCTGATTCTGACCAATACTTTTGGCATGATGAATCCAATTCAATCCTTCGGGTTCCCACCTAGAGGAGTTCAATCTTACACTTTGGGCAACCCCCAACTTGGATCCAATCCAGTTGGGGGCAATTTTCATAACCCCTAGCCTGGATCTAATCCGGCTGGGGACAATTTTCACAATCCTTATCAGAACATTACTACTGGAATGATGCCCAACCCACCCTATACGAATAAGCCCAGGGGAGGGCCTTATAATTATGGACAAGGATTTGGTACTTACCATAATCCTGGATGGAATGCAGTTCCCAACACATAATCCTTCGTGGGAGGATGGGGCCAGATGTTGCAACCCCGTCTCCCTTTTCGGCCACGCTCAATCTGCTAGACTTGTCTAAGTTAATGAATGAACCAGTGATTCATGATCCCACATGGCCCCCCATCCCCACCAAACTTCCTTCAGACATTCCAAAGTTTGAGGGTAATAATGGAGAGGACCCTGGTGAACACATCACTACCTTTCACCTTTGGTGCTTGTCGAATTCCATGAACCATGATTCTATTAGATTGCGATTGTTTCAACACACTCTCATTGGAGTTGCTTTGCAATGGCACATTGAGATACCTAAGGGGATGTATGGGTCCTTTAATCAGTTGGTGGTGGAATTTCTCAACCACTTTCAATTTCCCATTCGATATGATGTTGGCCTCAAACTTTTGTCGACTTTATGCCAGGACACTGCCAGTCACATCTCGGATCATATCTAGGATTGGCGTAGACAAAGGATGTTGATCAAGACTCCTATACCCCTGACCTTTCTCCTAGAATGGTTTCTAAATTATTTGCACCCTCCTATCTCGAAGGAAGTTTCTACTTCCGAGGTGTCCAACGAGGAAGAGGCTATCTTTAGAGCCCAACAGTTAGATTTAATATATGCTCAGTCTCAGATGTTATATCACCTTCTTCCAGAAGCACCGCAGTCAAATTACGATCCTAGGCAAAAACCCGGACTTCATGCCGATGGCATTGCAGGGTCTGCCAATGTAAAGTCCGCAGACTCAGCAATGAAGTCTGCTAGAGGATCAATTTCATTTGGATCCTCCAAACCCACCCAGTCAGTGGATGTACATTTCGTGCAATCGTCGAAAAACCCAAATGGTGACCAAAAATCAGATGGGAATAAAAGGAAAGGTCAAAACAATTGTAAGGGTGGGAAAAATGGTAACAAACCCAAGGACAAAGATAATAATGGGAAGTAGAATGATAATGCTGGAGAGGGAAAGATAGAGAAATGTAAGGTGAAGTTTCCTTGTAAACTTTGTACCGATGACCACCTTACACATTTATGCCCCAAACTCGCAGAGGTGCTGACGAATCCATTCCCACACAACCAACACTTAGCCTTGAGCTCTTCGAACGCCAGAAATGCACCTGGTGGAAGTCAAAACCCACCGTCGCATGATGGCGACTATGTTTGTATCAATATGGTCGATGTGAAAATTGATATAGCCACCCGTTCTCGAGATTATAGCTCTTCAAAAGATAGTACTAGTCTAGAAGCTCCTCCTCCCCCTTTGGAGATGAACCTACAGATTGAGAAACTAGAGCCACCACCTCGTATTATGAAAGGAGTACTCAAGCACTCTACTCACAAACCTAATGCTAGAGCCACCCAGAACTACTCTATTGTTGAGGATCTGGGCCAAACCCCTTGTGCGATGTCGGCTTTGGAGGTACTCCAGACATGTCCATCGTAGAGGAATGACTTACTCTCTGCCTTAGGAGCTCTAGAACCTAGTGGCTCAAAATTTATCAAGTTTGTCATCATGGATGTGAAGCCTCACTTACACTACCATGTGGCTTTCCAAATCCATGTGGAGTATTCCAAGTATACTATCAAACGTGCGGTCGTTGATGAAGGTGTTGCCACCTGTGTGATGTTACTAGTATGTTGGAAAGCTATCGGTTCTCTGACTCTTTCCAAGTCGTCAAACATGTTGAATGCATTTGACCGTCATTCCTTTTACCCTCACAGTATTCTCCCTGCCTTTCCGGTCCAGTTAAGTAGGAAGATGGTAGAGGTGGAGGTAGAGGTTGTAGATGCACCTCTTCATTATAACTTGTTACTAGGTCGTAATTGGACCTATGCTATGGTCCCTGTTGTATCGTCCGTTTTTCGTACACTTTGTTTTCCTCATCAAGGGGAGATCGTGACTATCAACCAATTATCCTCTGTGTACTCTAGTCCTAATGCATTTGTTGGACCGTCGATCCTGGTGATCAACAATTCTCAGCCGACAACTGAGAATATCGGTGTCGAAATGTATTCTTCCCTCATGGGTACCTTCGACTTCTTGACACTGATTCATCACATTTACGCCATGTCTAGTAGTCTTGCTTTAGCAGGGAGGTCCATTCCTTTCTGCACTTCCTATCTTAGTGATCCATGGACCCTACCTTCTCTGACTTCTTTGAGTGAAGGTTAGTCGCATGATGACATGGCTATGCTACTATCAACAACAAATATTGCGTATCAAGTTGTTCTTGACTCTTCCATCGATCCCGATCTTGTTACCTCGCAGACAGACAAGGAGGGTCTTGCTCTTAGGCCTGTATGGGCCACCTCGTTGTCTTGCTCACATGATTTCCTAGATGAGACTTTACCTTTGGACGAAGCCATCCTCAAAGCCATGAATGGTTCTGAGAGACCTTGGGACGATATGCATCATCGATCTTATTTTCTCCCAAGTCTTGAAAGAATCGAGTAAGATGATTTTCGGTCTACCTTGAGTGAGATAGTTAGTCACACTGTAGTTCCACTTGATACGCTCGACATTTATGCCGAAGGAAATATGGCAAGTATTTTTCCTACTATCTCGATCGATATCTCTTGTACCCATGGCAAGATTGAGAACGTAAATATAGGTGCAGATTGTTCTCCAGAAGAAATTTTGATCTACACTGAGCTCTTAAAAGAATTTCAAGATGTATTCACTTGGTCATATGAAGTGATGCCAGGGATCGACCCTCATAATGTCGAACATGAGATTAGGACTTATCTGGATGATAAACCTATTCGACAATGTCTTAGAGTTCTTAATCATAGGAAGGCCCCTGCTATTAAGGCAGAGGTGGAGAAGCTACTTAATGTTGGATTCATCTACCTGGTTCCCTTAACTGAATGGGTATCCAACCTCGTTCCAGTGAATAAAAAGCAAGGAACCATCCGTTTGTGTATGGACTTTCGTGACCTGAACAAGTCTTGTCCTAAAGATAACTTCCCCATGCCTTTCATTGATCATATTCTTGATGGGTGTGCGAGAAGCGAGATATTTTCTTTTATGAATGGATTTTCAGGATATAACCAAATCTAGATCAAACCTGAGGACCAACAGAAGACGACATTTATATGTCCTTGGGGTACTTTTTCATACCGTAAAATGCCTTTCAGCCTTAAAAATGCCAAAGCAACCTTCCAACGTGCCAAGACTTTCTCTTTTCATGATCTCAAGTACATAGTCGAAGCCTACCTTGATTATCTTGCTTCTCACTCTCGCAAGAGAGTGGATCATGTTATACACCTTCGACTAGTTTTTGAAAGATGTCGTTACTATAGAATCCGGTTAAACCCTCACAAATGAATCTTTTGCGTTAAGTCTGGTCATCTCTTAGGATTTTTAGTTTTCGAGACTGGGATCATGGTAGATCCTCTTAAGGTTGAGGCAATACTTCAGTTGCCTCCCCCATGCATGATTAGACAACTTCAAGGTTTACAGGGGAAAGTTAACTTTCTATGTCAGTTCATAGTGAATTATGCCAATATCACTAAGGTTTTCATGTGCCTTTTGAAGAAGGACACCCCTTTTATCTGGGATGAGCGAGCCCAGAAGTCTTTCAACGCTTTAAAGAAAGCCTTGGTATCGACCCCTCTGCTGAAATCCCCTGATTACGGTAGAGATTACTTGCTATATATTTCTGTGTCTGAAGAGACAATTGGTATGGTTCTAGTTTAGGAAGATGATGAGCTCCATGAGCACGTCATCTATTATCTTAGTTGAAATTTGGTCGGTCCCGAGCTTAATTACTCTCACGTTGAAAAGCTAGCTCTAGCTTCCGTTCACGCAGTCCAACATTTACGTCACTATATATTTCTTTGCAAAACTATTGTGGCTGCCGATGTCAATTCGTTTCAATACATCCTTACCAGGTGTATCATAGGGGGGAAATATAATAAATGTATTTTCATCTTACAAGAGTTTGATATGAAATTTTCTTCGGCCAAGTCCAAGAAATCGCTAGTTTTTGCAGAGTTAATATCTGATTTTCCACGATTAGACGAGGATGTTATCCATGTCATTTCGTTTGCGGATGAACACATTTTCCTTATCTCGTCGTTTGACCCCTGGTATGGAGACATTGTTTTATATCTTCAAACCTTGAAGTTCGCTCAGCATCTCTCATGAGATGATCGACGACGTGTTAGATACCAAGCCAAAAAGTATACCATCGCCGATGACACTTTGTATCGCTGAGGGATAGACAATATCTTGCGTAGTTTCTTAACTCATGAGGAAGCCGAGTCAGTCCTAAATGATTAACACAAAGGGGCTTGTGGTGGTCACCTATCCGGGTTTGTGACAACCCAAAAAATCCTGCGAGCTGGTTCTTTCTAGCCTACTATCTTTAAATATTGTATCAAAGTGGTTAAGAAGTGTCACCCCTGCTAGGTGTTCAATCGGAAAATGCACTCGCACCAAACCCCTCTTCACCCAGTCATCACCATTGGTCCCTTCACCAAGTGTGGGATAGATTTTGTCGATTGCAACCCAACTTCAGCTGGGGGGCATCAACACATTATCGTGGCCATAGACTACTTTACCAAGTTGGTCAAAGCCATGCCTATCATAAAATCCGATGGGAAGACTGCATCCTTCTTCATGTTCAACCAAATTATCACCCGGTTAGATATCCCGAGTGAGATTGTCACTGATCATGGCAGTCACTTTCAGAATGAAATGATGGTAGAACTAGCATCTAAGCTGGGGTTCATACATGGTCATTCATCTCCTTATTACCCCTAGGAAAATGGGAAAGTATAGGCCGTCAACAAGTCTCTCAAGACCATTTTGCAAAAAACTGTCAGTCTGAGTAATTCCAATTGGCACATCATGCTATATCCCGCACTTTGGGCATATCAAACCTCGATTAAGACTGCCACCAGTTTTTCCCCTTTTCAGTTAGTACATGGTGTGGAGTCGATCCTTCCTATTGGATGTGAAATCCCTTCTCTCAAGTTGGCAGTCGAGCTCCTACCTGACACTTCAGAGTTAGAGAGATGCCTTGTACACCTAGAGAGTCTTGACGAGCAGTGTCGGGATGCCTTTATGGCTATCGAGGAAAACAAGAAACGTGTTAAGGTTCAATATGACAAGTCTGTCTGTCCCCATTTGTATGCTGAGGGTGAATTGGTCCTATTGTATGACCGAGCCAAAGAGCCGCTAGGGGCAAGCAAGTTTAAACCCATGTGTCATGGTCCTTATATCGTGCGACATGTTCTAGAAAAAGGATCCTATGAGTTAGAAGATTATGAAGGGAATAAATTGGCTGAGCCTAGAAATGGGCTCTACTTGAAAAGGTACTATGCTTGATCCCTAGGCTTAGGTGGAACTCTTTGTATACTAATGTAAATTTAGTGTATATACATCTCTTTTTCCCTTTTCTTTTGTCTTTGGCTTTCTTATCAAGTTTTCCCTTTTTTTGGCAGATGTCAACGGATTCTTTGGTCTACCTAGGATTCCTAGATGGAGCCAATCATCATACACGGAACTTGGCTTCCGTCGCTTGGGTGGTTTACTCACTCGAGGGTCTGCTAGTGTCTTCAAGTGGCGTATGCCTAGGGCCATCCATGAATAATGTGGCCGAATATATCACCATCATAGAAATTTTGCATGATGCCATGTCACATGGTATTCTCTCTTTAGAAGTTCACCTAGATTCCCAGTTAGTAGTATGTTAGTTGAATGGTCGTTACCACATGCGTGATCCTATTTTACTCCATCGATTCCTATTGGTACGTCTTTTAGAATGAAAATTTGATTTTATTACATATTTTCACATTCCTATGAGTTCTAATCATGTATCTGATGCCTACGGTAATTATGTTTTATATTGGAATTTGTCACATTAATAAAGCAAAGAAAACCATTAAATCAATGAACACATTGTAAAGATATAAGTAAAGCCGAAGATCCCTTTTTTATATATTTCAAAATATGGTGTTTATATTACAAAAATTGGGGCTAAAACCTCAAAACACATATATAGCCGATATACATATCCCACAACATCTACGCCTGTGGCGTCGGATGTGTGTCATGGTATCAAACCACGATGTTTGCGAGATGCCAGAAGAGTCGTACCCATGCTCTAGGTACACCAACAACTTGTCGCTGCATGGCTTCGGGTAGATCCTCTACCTGAACCATAGGAATCCTCTGTGTCAAACGAGACAAGTTGCCCTACACGTTCTATAGGACTCTCTCCACTTCTCCTCCCACCACCTCATCTCCCTATTTCCTCCGTCTATGTCGAAGAAATCCCTTTGGCCGTCGCAGACCCACATATGCGATTGCACAAGTCTATAGTTAATATTTAAACACCATTCAAAAAATATTTTTGTTCCCTAAATACAAAAATACAAAAAAATGAAATATGTAATTTTTTTTTACCTATGTCACTGTAGGCGGCCCCTGGTGGAAGTGGCATATCTGGATCTCCTTTTAAATCTATCCCTGCATAGGGATAGTTTTCTAGATCAATGATTTGTGTCCACCACCAGAAGAAAAAATCATCATTGTAGGGCGTCGACACCCTACCTCCCCCCTGCCGTCTCATGACCTCAATCCACCGCGCCATGGATGGATCAAATGGTCCTCTATGAAGGATATCCACTCTAGGTTCTAGACCTGGAACCCACTCAAAAAATAAGCTGTAAAGAATAGAGGCAAACCCAAAGTTTCGCTTACTCCCCTGTTTTCACTCTGTCAACTGACCTTTCATATTGGTCAGCAGTGAGGTACACCAATCATAGACAATGGGTCTAGAACACTCTATTGCGTAAAACATAAGTGGTCTCGATGCTTGATGCAACGAGGCCAAACCTATGATCCTGGTAAGTATGAGCACAATGATCTTCAAACTGAGGTTACTTATTGCCCAAATAGGGACTTGACTTCCCACCTTGGGAGTCCTTTCTACACAATGGGCATCGATATAATCTTCGATCTTCATCCCACTCTCTGCTCTGCATGACTTGAGGTTCACAACCTCTCCTCGATGTGATAGACCAGTCAATAAGTAGATGTCCTCTACTTCGGTCCTCAATGGTTGTCCATCAAGGATAAAATTCTCACTATCAGGATCCCAATAACCCACCGACATTTCCAACAACCTCACTTGAGCCCTCATTCCTTTTAGAGCCAAAAATTTGTACAAACCACATCTTTTTAGAGCCACTTAAGACACCAGATCCCGATCCACTGCTACATCTACCTCTTCATGCTCTCGCTCTCTCCATTCCAAGACCATCCTGCAAAAAAAAAAATCAATTTTTGAGTTAAAAACCCTCTTTTTGGCCATTTGCGTACTTATACGCAACTTTATTTGCACACAGTCGTGGGTAGGGATTAATACATGCTCCCTGTGGTTCACACAGGGGAATATACCTAGTCATACACGTGACCTATACAAGGAAACCCGCGTATACCGAAAATCTTAATTTACGCCCTCAAAAACTAAAAAATTGGAACCTGATTCAAAAATGTAATCCACTGAATTTGAAGAAGAAGAGATGAAGAGTTACCTGGTCCAGAAGGTTCATGATTTCATTGCCTGATGCTCCCGCAATCGCCATTTGAATCTTGGAGGTATTTTAGTCCAAATTGCACTATTTGGGTAAACATCAAAATGATACAGTAATTTTTGATTTTATTACTATTTATAAGCTATTTTTACCCACTTTATATAGTTTCATTCTATTGTTTCACCTAATGGACTAATTCAAGAGTGATTTTGAGCTAACTTTTGTAGTTTTGAATCAGTTTTCTTGCGGATTTCGACATCATCATTGGCCCTTCGTCACCTCAAGAATGTATTTTCATAACCTAGCATATAGGATAGGTATCTACTCCATTGTGCATTTTTGCATTATCCTTCGACTACTGCTTTTTACGCCTTAGGTATGAACCCATTTATTGTGACACAGAACCTCCCATCTGCTATAAATAGTGTCGCTAATAAATGGTAGAGACTTACCAAACATGGGCACCCTAGTTAGATCCTCTTTGTCATTTGGTATCCATACCGAGTTTTTGCTTCGGACCAGGAGTCCATTATAATTCAATACATGACTTTATGATGAGCCTCATTTCTCATTCATGCACATGCGGCCTTCTTCCCCGTGGACTCCCAAAAATGAGTCTTAGTTAAGATCTTTTCCAACTCATCTAAAAACTGAAAAGATTGTCGAGTGATTTTTCCCTTTCACACTCGTTAAAATTCGATTTGAAAGGTCATGAGTCTTAGTTAAGCTCTTTTCTGACTCGTTATCAAAAATAGAAAAGATTGTCGAGTAAACTTGTCTTTTTCACACTTGTAAATTGGATTTGAAAAGACATCTATTTGGCACAAGTTTACCCCTTTTTCACACCAAGTAGACTAAAAGACATAAAAAATGATATTTTTTGGCATTAAGTTGTGATTGCATCTCATGCCCTTGCTTGCAGTATTGAGCCTTTAGTCGGTTCTCTCTTTGCATTATAAACCTCTGCCTAAGCAGTTTTTGCATCCTCAACCAAGCAGAGCCTTGTTTATATCCTTCGCAATTTGACACCCTATACCCTGGAGGGAACATCACGCTGAGTGTCCATCTCCCACATGCATTTCCTTGCATTGAGCATAGGTATGTTCCACTGCTAGAACTAGTTTTTCTTACTTGCGACACTCGTTTCCTCCTCTGTATCATAGCATTCATTTGTTATGAAAAAACAAAAAAAGACGGATGGGAAGGGAGTACTATATTATAATTGGCAGCAGTCGTGTCACCTTTGAACAGAGCACAATGTTATTGAGTCCTTGCGTCATCATAATTTTGGGTTTAGCATGGCCTTAGGAAGCTGATCTCGTTACAGAGTTTTATCTACCGACTGGTTACTCTTCCAATCCCTATAGAGAACATTATTGATGCCTCCTACATCTAATAGCCACATCATTGGGTCTATGCTGCCGGAGTCCACCATATGTCTCATGCTGTTGTTCAAAGGAAGTCTATCAACCTGTGTCAGCCACTCCTTAGAAATCTTGACTTTGCATATCAGCCATACCCTCAGTTTGTCTCAGAATCACATGATACTATGGTCTTATCATGCACCCTGGCCCTACTTTCATCATTGGTAGGTCACCTTGAACCCAACAATCAATATTTCATCATTGGTCGTTGACTGGGTGGTTTCCCTTGTGTTCAATGGTAAGACATCTATTCACACTTTGGGATTCGTGCAGTGTATTGGATGCCACACTACTACATATTGAAAAATTTGCGACGATCAATTGCGACGAAAGTACTCTTTCATCACAACATGTAAGAGAAAAAGTTCATCTTTTCTAAATCTACCCCATATTCATCGCAATTTTGACGCCTAGAGTTTGACTAAATTATTATGGTCAATGTTCGTCGCATAAGCGACAACTTTAGATTGTTCGTCGCTCTTACGACGAACATTGACCATATTTATTTAGTCAAAATTTACCGTTGAAAATGACCTAAAATGAACCAAAATAAATGGATTTCAAAATTAAGGGTTGGTCTTTTGTTACTTCTAGATTAAGATACTTCTTCACCTTGTCCATTTGTGAGGGAATCTTGATTAGCTTTGAAAGGGGAACTAGAACTGTTATCTTATAGCTAAAACATTGACTACATTGACATTTTTCACACTATCACTAGTGGTACTCTTGTTAGATGGCAATGAAGTCACTGGAATAGTATTCAAAGGTAGAGGTGGCCTACTCCATGGTTTTCTTTGTGGCTCAGAATCATTGGGTTGTAAAATCTCCGGTGATTTATTCCTTCTCATGTATTAAATCTATTTATCTTTCCTAAGATTTTTTTTGGCTTATTCACCTATAGAGTTCAACATGGTCACCCTCATAAACTTAGCAATGGTAACACTTCTTTTTTCCTCATAAACCTATCCCCTACAATCTATAATCTCAATAACCCATATCCCATTAACAACTAATAGAACCCTTGGTATCTATAAAGACATATAATCTCTAATCCTTACACCTTCTATTGCATCTAACTAAAATAACAATGGATTCCTATACCCTTCGATCCATAAACCTATAACCCATCTCATTCCTAACCCATATGAATCCCAACAAAAATAACCACTTCCATGGTACATTATAACCCATAATATACTACATAACCACTACAACTCCTAATCCCTAAAACTTATAACTCCTATAAAAATTATACTTAGCTTGCACCTCAAGAAATTAATGA
>JASDQU010436442.1:0-56304 GCA_032191745.1 Picea mariana | reverse complement strand
AGATTTATCAATTGGCTAAAGAAGGTATTGCTCCTTGTATCCTCATAGTGTGCTATCATTTCTTCCATGAAAATTGTCCAAGTGATGAGTGATTTGTGAGAAAAAAGCCATCGATACCATACAAATTGATTAGGTTCTAAATATAAAGAAGCAATTCATACCTTTTGTGTATGTGGCACATTATGGAGATCAAAGAATTGTTCTATCTAAAGTATCCATGTGATTGGGTCCTTGACATCAAACTTCCTCATATCAATCTTAGGAACATGGTTGGTCTTCAAACCAAAGTTGGAGTTTCTCCATTCTTGATTCACCTTCCTTGTGTCCTCATCATGAATTTCATGGGATGCATTTTCACTTTCAGGTGTCTTCTCTGTTACAAAATTTTTCAATACTTCAATGATTTCCCCTTTTAAACCATCCATCTTAGTATCCAACTTAGCTTCCATTGAATCCATCTTAGTATCCAACGTATCTTCCATTGAATCCATCTTCTTCTGTAGTTCATTTATGTCCTTACACATTTCTTCACCTTCATCAAGAGTCCAAGTAGGATTTTCTGGAGGCTTATTTGGTGTAGAAGTTCCCTTTTTTGGTGGCATGTTGGCCAAGTATCACTTTTGAACCTTGATTTTGAGGTGGTTCTTCTAGACAATATTTCTTCTGTTGTATCTACCAAGTTTCAGCCCTTATGGGTATGAAACTTTCTTTTATGTAGTTCTCTGGTATTTCTTCTCTGCCATGCCACAGGTCTGATCAAAATTGGATGTGCCAAGTGGAATTTATGGTAACTTCCCCACAACTTGCCGATTTTTGTCCTTTCCAGGAGATCTCACTTGTATAGCGTGCCCCGCACAAAATAATTGATATAAAATTCTGAAACTCGCACCAGAAATACTACAGACTGTCCACAATCAAATGAAACCAATCCCACACAATTTGGATAATCTAGGAAGAAGTTATGATTGTTTTACCTGGAACACCTTCTTGAGACTAGTCAGATACCCTATCTTACATAGGGTGTATCTACAAATTTAAGATGACCCATAAGCTGAAATTTTTACCACAAATACCTTACTAATTTTTTTAAATAACCTCCAGAGTTCAGGGTCTGAAATGTTACAGAAACGTTTTTATAGCGAAAATTCCGCAATGACTCAGTTCAGGATGATTCCAGAATCCTATCTTGTACAGGCGGTATCTCCGAAAGTATAAGGCCTTAGGAGCTGAATTTTGAACCCAACGTACCTTGATCTGTCTAATAAATATCCATCAAGCCATTCCTTCTGAAACGTTGTAGAAAAAAAGTTATATTGAAAATTCCAAGGTGTCTCAGATGTAGCAGTGAAACCCCAAGACCTTGAGCTCTGATACCATATGTTAAGAACCAAATATCAAAATAGCATAGAAAATCCTCAGAAAAAGTACTCAACTCCTTGAAAAAGAGATAATTTCAGATAATAATCCTCTTCAAGGGGGCAACCTCCTTTTACCCCACTTAAATGTTGAAGTACAAGATGATTCAAAATGAAAATATCTCCTTGGTATATATAGGAGACTAGGAGGTATAATTACAACTAATGGCCTAAAGCCAACATAAATAAAATAACATTACTAATATAATATGCCCCAATTAAGGGGTAATGAGCCAATATTAGGGCTTAACATCTTATGTCTAGTTCTATTTTAGAACTAAAGTGTAATGTTGAGTTGTAACTGAAGTCTTAAGTCTAGTTATGTTTTCGAACTAAAGTGTAATGTTGAGTTGTAACTGAAGTCTCAAGTCTAGTTCTATTTTTGAACTAGAGTATACCAGTCTCAAGTCTAGTTCGAACTAAAGTTTGAAGTTGAGTTATGATTAAAGCATGCAAACAAGTTACTATTTAGAGCCTCTCCTCTTCTCTTCTTCATCCTATATAAGTAGAGGTCGACCCATATCTTCAACACATTTTTGATATGCAGGTTAAGGGAGAAGCAATAGAGGAGTATATCAGTGATAAAGAGGTAGCATACCAAAGAAGCATATCAATGTTGTATATCAACAATAGAGGCTGCATATCAGAGGCGTATATCAGCAACATATCAGTGTTGTATATCAACAATAGAGGTAGCATATCAGAGGTGTATTTCAGAAAGGTCTCTTAGGTTTTTGTCAGGTCAGAGTCATCTTGGCAATCTCTTTAAGGGCAGAACATTCATGGTAGATATTTGTAAGTTATCTTGAATTATTAAGGAAATAAAGTAATATCGTTTGCTGGGGTTTTTCTCCTTGTACAGGGTTTCCCAGGGGTATATGTGTTGTTGATTTGCATGCTTACTTATCTACATAGTTATTTCTATTTAGTTATGATTCAATATCGTTGAAGTGTATTAAGATGGAGTCAAAGTGTTGAAGAAAATAAAAGAATTAATCTGCATAAGAAACCAAGCTCATAATTTAACATGGTATCAGAGCTTAGGGTGTGTTAAATGTGTTAAAGTGCAGCAACAGGCACACACAGATCCAAGCTATCTTGATTAAGTTTCCAGTGTGAAGTCCATGGAATCCTCCATTTCAGTCAGGGTCGAGGATAGGCTCGAAGGAGCTACCAACTTCAATGTGTGGAAGCTATGGATAACAAATATCTTGCAAGAGCATGATCTTGAGCAGTATGTGACCACAGTAGTAGAGGAACCCATGAATAATGCAGGAAGAGTCATGAAAAGGCAAAGCGAATCATCTTTGACTTAGTCAAAGATAGTATAATGCCTACAATGACTTCGTTAATGACTGCCAAGGATTGTATGGATACCTTGGTGAATCTGTATGAGAAAGATGTTCCAAGTCAGAAGAGGAAACTTAAGAACAAGCTTAAGTATTTGAAGATGGAGAAAGGTGAATCAGTGGCATCTTTCTATTCCAGGATATCCCAGATCAAAGATTAGCTTTTGGTCACAGGGGTGACAATGGACGATGATGATTTAGTGTAGGCCATTTTTGATAGTCTTCCTTCTTGATGGGAGACCTTCTTATCTAGTGTAAGTGGGAGAGACATTCAGAGCACGTTTGAGAGGTTATGGCATGATTGCCTCTAGGAGGAGAGTTGCACAACTACCAGGAGCGAGCCAACGAAATAAGAGCACTCAACTTTAGCATCAAGATTCAAGGGAAAGAAGAAAGGCACTTTCCAGAAAGGCCCTTAGAGGAAGCCAAACACCAAAGGTACATTCAAAGGCAAGAATATTGATACATCTAAGATTAAATTCTTTAGTTGTAATAAGTTGGGTCATTTTGCTAAATATTGTTGGTTTAGAAAGAAATATCCAAGGAAAGGGAAACATCATGCCTCAACTACTAAGGATGATGAATCCAAAAGAAATAAGAAAATTCCTTCTAATGAGAAAGAAAATAGAAAAAAATATTACTTGGTTTCTGCCTTATCCATTTCAGTTTTCACGGGGCCGAAAACTTGGTTAGTAGACAGTGGTGCATCAAAAAACATGACAAGGTACAAGGAGATCCTCTCATATTTCAAGAAAAAATATTTTTCAGAGCATGTTGAGCTTGGGGATGACAAATGTTACAATATAGAGGGAGTAGGCTCTATCTGCTTCAAATTGGAATTTGGGGCTAGAATTCATGTTGATGAAATATTATATGTTCCAGGGCTCAAGAAGAATCTACTATCAGTTGCAAACCTTGAGGACAAGGGATATTAGGTGATATTCAAGGATGGGAAGGCACTACTATGGGCTAAAGTTAGCCACTTAAGTACAAAAGAACCCATTGGAAGTCGCAGTGGAGAACTATACGCCGTGTCAGGACAGTCAGTTCAGGCATTGGCTCATGATGTGACTAGCTCCAGCGAGTTGTGGCACATAAGACTTGGACATATTCATTACAAATCTCTTCTATATCTACAGAACATGGTATGTGGCATGCCCTTTATTTATCTTAGTAAAAATGAAATTTGTAAGGGATGCATGCTAGGTAAAAATATAAAGAAAGCATTTCCTAGTAGTGATAACAGAGCTCAAGGCATCTTAGATCTGGTTCATTCTGATGTATGTGGTCCCATGTCATCTCCCTCACTCAGTGGTTGTTTGTATTATGCCATTTTTATTGATGATTACTCAAGAAAATGTTGGATATATTTCTTTAAAGCTAAAAGTGACACATTTGATAAATTCAAAGAGTATAAATCCTTTATTGAAAAGCATATAGGGAAATAAGTCAGAATCCTTAGAACATACAATGGAGGAGAGTTTGAATCTCTCCAGTTTGAGGATTTCTGCAAGTCAACAAGAATTGAGAGACAGTTGACCATGCCATATAACCCTCAGCAAAATGGAGTTGCTGAGAGGAAAAACGGGACAATTTGTGAGGCAGTGAAAGCAATGATGTTTGACCAGTATCTGCCAAATTATTTATGGGGAGAATCTACTTCCACTGCCATGTGTATTCAGAATAGGTCTCCACATGTTTATACCTTGAAGGACAAGACTCTTGAAGAGGTCTTCTTAGGGATCAAACCTGAAGTAGGGCATCTAAGGATATTTGGGTGTCCTGTGTATATTCATGTACCTGAGGAAAAGAGGACAAAGATGGAACACTCAAGAAAGAAAGGGGTTTTTGTGGGGTACAGTGAAAACTCCAAGGCTTACAGTATTTATTTACCAGGTCAAAGGCAAATAGACGTAAGCAGAGATGTGACTTTCCATGAGGAAGTCTCATTTAAGAAATCTAGAGAGCTTCAGCAGGAATCAAAAGCAGTTCAACCAACTTCACCCTCTTCTGAAAATGAAGAGTCATATGATCAGAGGGACGAACCTCGTGAAGGGCCAAGTAATGAGCCCCTAGAACCTGTTGAAGTGTTAGAAAGAACTCTTAAAGAACCTCCAGCCAAAAGGAAGCTAGGGTGGCTTAAAGAAATAGTGCAAGAAGCAGAAAGGATAGTTGTTCCCAAAGGAAATTTCAGGGAAAGGAAGAAGCCTCATAGGTTTGGAGGCTATGTTTCACTAATGAGTAGAATTAGTGATGCCGAGCCTTCTTCATTTGAAGAAGCAAATAAATTACAAGTATGGAAGCATGCCATTCTTGAGTAATACAAGCCTATTATAAAGAACAATGTTTGGGACATTGTGTCGAGGCCAAAAGACAAATCAGTGGTGTCTTCCAAATGGATCTATAAGATCAAACATGTAGTTGACGGAAGCATGGAAAATTTAAAAGAAACATTTGTAGCTAGAGGCTTCACTCAGAAAGAAGGAATCGACTACGAAGAGACTTTTTCCCCTGTAGCCAGGTATACCTCCATTGGAACTATTATTTCTTTATCTCCCGTTCTTGGTTGGAAGCTACATCAGATGGATGTAAAAACAACATTCTTGAATGGAAATATTGAACAGGAGGTCTTTGTGAAACAACCATATGGTTTTGTACTACATAACAAAGCCACTCATGTATGCAAGCTAAGGAAGGCCTTGTATGGTCTTAAGCAGGCTCCCAGAGTTTGGTATGACAGTATTGATGGTTTTCTTAAAAGCCTAGGCTTTCAGAAAAGTTATGTTGATGAAAATTTGTACTTCAAGGTAAGAGGTAACCAACCTGTTATACTAATCATGTATGTTGATGATCTCTTTCTAACAAGAGATGAAGGGATAATAGCCTAGTGTAAGAGGGAGCTAACCTCAAAATTTGAGATGAAAGACTTAGGCTTGATGCATTACTTCCTAGGATTGGAAGTGTGGCAAGCATAGGGAGAGATATTTCTGGCACAAGGAAAATACATAGTGGGTGTACTAAATAGGTTTGGTATGATGGATTGCAAATCCATGTCTACTCCGATGGTTACCAACCTAAGGAATCTGCATGATTCTGATACAGGTTCAGATTTAGTGGATCCCACCATGTATAGGCAGTTGATTGGATCATCGATGTACATGATCCACACTAGGCCAGATGTATGCTATGCAGTGATTTCAATGAGTCAGTTCATGACTGAACTGAGACAGAGACACTGGGTTGCAACAAATCACATCTTGAGATATCTTAGAGGGACCATTACTTATGGTCTGAGATATACATCCAGTGGTGGTTTGTTTCTGCATGGGTATGCAGATGTTGACTGGACATGAAGCCTAGTGGATCAAAAGAGTACTTTTGGATACTACTTCAGTTTAGGATTCGCTATGATCTCTTGGTCAAGCCGAAAGTAGGGATCCATTGCACAAAGTACAGCAGAGGCTGAGTACATTGCAGAAATTGATGCTAGCAAAGAAGCAGTATGGCTCATAAAATTGGTTTATGGGTTGTTTGGTGACAAGCTCGAGATGGCGGTGATTCACTCTGATAATCAAAGTTGCATAAAATTGACAGAGAACCCGATATTTCATGACAGGTCAAAACATATTGACATGAGGTACCACTACATCCGATACTTGGTCCAGAGAAACACTGTAAAGTTACAGTACATAGCCATGAGCGAGCATGTAGTTGATATCAAGACCAAGCCTTTGACCTCGAGACAATTTGTGCAGCTAAGAGGCAAGTGTGGTGTGGATGAGAATGACTCCCTTGCTGAGAGGGAGTGTTAAATTTAACAACATCGACAGTCATTCTCCAATGAGAGGTCGTATGGGCCACCCTGAGGCTAGCCAAGGAGATTTGGAGAATCAACCATTCTTGTGAGGTATTGAAAAAATCCAGGGGGAACGTACAACCTCTGAGAGTCAACCCAAAAGTCAAGATGAATGAGATGCTATGTAAGTTTAATGAAAAATTCAGGGGGAACGTACAACCTTTGTGAGCATAGACAGTCTAGTACAAAAGTCAGGGGGAACATACAACCTCTGTGAGCATAGACATACTAGTGCAAAAGTCAGGGGGAACGTACAACCGCTGTGAACCTAATCAAGCCTCGTGAGCCATGAGAAAAATTCAAGGCACTTAGAAAAATTTAGGTTGAATATAAAATTCCTATGAGCTAGAAACAAACGATATTCCTAATATTGAAAATGCTATAAATGTATTGATCTATTGCATTGGCACGTGTAACATTATCCACCATGAAGAGAATTTTGAATTTCCTTTTAAAGAGTCGAGTTGTAACTGAAGTCTCAAGTCTAGTTCTATTTTAGAACTAAAGTGTAATGTTGAGCTGTAACTGAAGTCTTAAGTCTTGTTCTATTTGTCAGTGTTTCATGGAAACCTGCACAAGAGATCTAGCTAAAGCAAGTAAAAACAAAGCTTATCAAGAAAGAAAGAGAGATTCAATATGGAAGAATGAGAAAATATATTCACACTACTCCAATGAGTTGATGATTAATACATAGATCATGATCAATATGATACAATGAATGAGGGGAATCCACTCATATATAGGGAAAAACATTCCATAATTAAGAAAAGCAATCAAGCAGTTAGCTTTCCTTAGGAATGCATGCATGCGTAATAGTGATGGTAAAAATAAAATGTCTAAAATAGAACTAGTCAGTTAACTCCCACTGAACTAGTGTGTCGAAAATAGAAATTTCTCCAACAGCTCCCCGAAACATCACTATGGAGTAAAAAATGAGTCCCGGCTACTAGGACATTTTAGGTACTCATTTACAATGCAACTAATGAGCACTGAATAAAAGTGAGGAAAGATGGAAAAMCACGTGGGAACAAAACCTCCCCTCAAAAGATAATGTATCAAAAGAAGAAAATGGCAGCTACTAGGCAACTGTGTTCTTCACTGCAAGACAATCCCACAAAGTCTGAAACTTATTCTCACTGAAAGTCTTCGTGAAGATGTAGAAATCTTTATGGATCTGATGAAGTCRCTTGGAAACCTGTCAGGCCTTGTACCTCTTAATCCCATGAATTCATATGCACCTGAAAATATTCCTTTCTGGTGGAAGTGGAACCAGATGCGAAGTCTGATTCTTTAGGAGTGTGTCATACTCCTTCTGCATGGTTGCTTGCCATAATGGATTTCCAACAACCCTATTGTAGGTCTGTGGATCAATAGACTAAACCATATATCAAGGCATGGGCATCACGGGTTCTGAAGCTGAAAGTACATCAGAAAGCTCCTCATGTTGAGATCGAGTCATCCTCAAATCCAGTGGATTCCCTACAAGGTTGTCTGTTGCTTGAAGTGTGGTCTATTCCTTCTTGGGCATCTGTTGAAGCTTTGGCATTGGTTCTTATCTAAATGTACTACCTACTTATTTTCATGTACAAAATCTAAGTGTATGGAATCATCTCTGATGTCTGAAATTGATGGAAGAACAAGAGTATATGCATGTTGTACTGGAGGTGCATGCAAAGTACTCTCCTTATGTTTAAGTAGAATAGAGGAGTCATCGTCAGAAAACTTAGTGAATTTATACAACCTTGACTTGTGATCGACCTCACCAATTGCAATAATGGAATTGTCATGCATGTCAATTACTGAAACTGAATCTGATGTAAATTCAACCTTTTTACCTTTCTGAGTGATCTGATAAACTAATAGCATATTCATAGAAAGATTTGGAACATGTATAACATTCTCAAAATTGCCATTTTGGAGTTCCACTCTCCCTTCTCCTGCTACTGCTACTGGAGTATCATCCCCCATGAAAATAGGAGGTCCAGAGAATGAACTCTAAGAAGTAAAAACTTCCTCTTTAGCTGCCATATGATGTGATGCACTAGAATCTATAATCCATGAATTGGATGAGGAGTTAATTTCAACCAAAGCATGATGATTACATTTCTTAGCCGCATGGTCTTCTTCCTTCTTATTATTGGCTCCTTCAAGAATGAAGTCTCCAGGGTTATTCCTCTGAAGTACCTATGTCATAAGATCAATCTGCTTCTTCATGCATGTGGATTCTTCATGATTCGGTTTATTGCAATATGTGCACTGCTTTCCCTTCTTCTTCTTCCATTTGGAATTTGAAGAATCTTTGGAACCTGAAGAATCCTTGAAGGGTTTGGAATATCCCTCCTTCTTTGACTCTGGATGTAATAACTCCTTTCATTTCTACTTCGATTTCTGATTGTATGACCGTTTTCCATCATGCATGGTGACTATATGTGCTTTGGGATCTTTCATGAGGCCCATCTGTATGAGTTTTGTCTGCTCTTTTGTAAGAAACTTAATGAACTGAGACAAGGTAGTCATTTTCCAATTTGTTCCAAAAAGACATCTGCCAGAATGGAAATTGGAGACATATACAACGTATTTTGGTCCTAGCTTGGCCAAGATTATTAGAATAAGTTGTTTCTCTTGTGTAGACTTATCAATACCGCATTCACCCAAGCTTAATAGCAAAGATTTAAATTTTGTAAAAAAATCTTGTATATTATCAAAACTTTTAGGGTCTAAGGTATTCATCTCTACCTCAAGCATATGACCTCACATCTGATCCTGCTTTCCAAAGAGTCCTTCTAAGGTGGTCCAAATATCATTTGGAGTCTTGCATGCAGCAACATGAAACCACAAATCAGTGGAGATTAACTCAAGAAGTATTCTTGTGGCCTCATCCTTATGGTTCACCCATCTCATCTTCTCAATCACTGATGTAGGTTATGTTTATGTCGCCATCGTCAAATTATATAGTCCTTTTCTTTTGAGTTGGAATGTCGCCTTGGGCTTCCAATCAAAATAATTGTATGGTGTGAGGATTACCACCAAGTTTGAATGTATAATAGTTGTCATATCCATCTCTCCCACTGTTTCTAAGAACCCCTAAAAATTTACTCTCAATCTGCAAGTGACAAATTAAGAAATCACGGAAGAAATGGCACATTAAGTGACAATTCGTATCAATTTCAAGAGATGATATTGCAACTTACTTTCTGAGCAAACGGTGAGGAATCTCACCAAACAGTTGAAGCTACACTTCCAAAATGGGTTGATTTACTTCTCACATGGGTCGTATCCTCAAAAACTTAATATTTTTGGGAGCAATCACTATAGAAAGGTACGATCACAGATTCGTATCAGTTTCAGGAGGCTATATTGCGGCTTACTTTATAAGAAAATGGTGAAGAATATCACCAAACGGTTGAAAACCCACTTCCAAAATGGGCCGATTTACTTTCACTATGAGCCGTTTCCTCAAAAACGTAATATTTGGGGAGGACTAACTACTGAAAGGTATGACCAAGGATTTAGCTCGTCGAAACCCCGATTTTCCTTATTCTTTGGCTTGTCTAGCTTGCTCCAAGCAACATAGCTCTGATACCATGTCAGTGTTTCATGGAAACCTGCATAGGAGATCTAGCTAAAGCAAGTACAAACAAAGCTTATCAAGAAAGAAAGAGATATTCAATATGGAAGAATGAGAAAATATATTCACACTACTCCAATGAGTTGATGATTGATACATAGATCATGATCAATATGATACAATGAATGAGTGGAATCCACTCATATATAGGGAAAAACATTCCATAATTCAGAAAAACAATCAAGCAGTTAGCTTTCCTTAGGAATGCATGCATGCATAATAGTGATGGTAAAAATAAAAAGTCTAAAATAGAACTAGTTAGTTAACTCCCATTGAACTATTGTGTTGAAAATAGAAATTTCTCCAACACTACTTTAGAACTAAAGTGTAATGCCGAGTTGTAACTAAAGTCTTAAGTCTAGTTCTATTTTAGAACTAAAGTGTAATGGTGAGCTGTAACTGAAGTCTTAAGTCTAGTTCTATTTTCGAACTAGAGTGTAATGTTGAGTTGTAACCGAAGTCTCAAGTCTAGTTCTATTTTTGAACTAAAGTATACCAGTCTCTAGTATAGTTCTATTTTCGAACTAAAGTGTAATGTTGAGTTGTAACTGAAGTCTCAAGTCTAGTTCTATTTTCGAACTAGAGTATACCAGTCTCAAGTCTAGTTCGAACTAAAGTTTGAAGTTGAGTTATGATTAAAGCATGCAAACAAGTTACTATTTAGAGCCTCTCCTCTTCTCCTCTTCAGCCTATATAAGCAGAGGTCGACCCCTCTCTTCAACACATTTTTGATATGCAGGTTAAGGGATAAGAAATAGAGGAGTATATCAGTGATAAAGAGGTAGCATACCAAAGCAACATATCAGTGTTGTATATCAGTAATAGAGGCTGCATATCAGAGGCATATATCAACAACATATCAGTGTTGTATATCAACAATAGAGGCAACATATCAGAGGTGTATTTCAGCAAGGTCTCTTAGGTCTTTCTTAGGTCAGAGTCATCTTGGAAAGCTCTTTAAGGGAAAAACATTCATGGTGGATATTTGTAAGTGATCTTACATTATTAATGAAATAAAGTAATATCGTTTGTTGGGGGTTTTCTCCCTGTACAATGTTTCCCCAGGGTATATGTGTTGTTGATGTGCATGCTTACTTATCTACATAGTTATTTCTATTCAGTTATGATTTGGTATTGTTAAGGTGTATTAAGATGGAATCAAAGTGTTGAAGAAAATAAAAGAATTAATCTACATAAGAAATCAAGCTCATAATTTAACATGGTATCAGAGCTTAGGGTGTGTTAAACGTGTTGAAGTGCAGCAACAGGTACACACAGATCCAATCTAGCTTGATTAAGTTTCCAGTGTGAATTCCATGGCATCCTCCATTTCAGCCAGGGTCAAGGATAGGCTCGAAGGAGCTACCAACTTCAATCTGTGGAAGCTTCGAATAACAAATATCTTGCAAGAGCATGATCTTGAGAAGTATGTGACCATAGTAGTGGAGAACCCATGAATAATGCAGGAAGAGAGGCCTTCAAGAAGATTCAATAAAAGGCCAAGAGAATTATCTTTGACTTAGTCAAAGAGATTATAATGCTTACAATGTCTTCGTTAATGACTGCCAAGGACTGTATGGATACCTTGGTGAATCTGTATGTGAGACATGCTCCAAGTCAGAAGAGGAAACTTAAGCACAAGCTTAAGTATTTGAATATGGATAAAGGTGAATCAGTGACATCTTTTTGTTCCAGGATATCCCAGATCAAAGATCAACTTTTGGTCACAGGGGTGACAGTGGACGATGATGATTTAGTGCAGGCCATTTTTTACGGTCTTCCTTCTTGATGAGAGACCTTCTTATCTAGTGTAAGTGGGAGAGAGATTCAACCCACATTTGAGAGGTTATGGCATGATTTCCTCTAGGAGGAGATTCGTACAGCTACCAAGAGCGATCCAACGAAAGAAGAGCACTCAACTTTAGCATCAAAATTCAAGGGAAAGAAGAAAGGCACTTTCCAGAAAGGCTCTCAAAGGAAGACAAACACCAAAGGTACATTCAAAGGAAAGAATATTGATACATCTAAGATTAAATTCTTTAGTTGTAATAAGTTGGGTCATTTTTTTAAATATTGTTGGTTTAGAAAGAAATATCCAAGGAAAGGGAAACATCATGCCTCAACTGCTAAGGATGATGAATCCAAAATAAATAAGAAAAGTCCTTCTAATGAGAAAGAAAATAGAAATGAATATTACTTGGTTTCTTCCTTGTCTAGTTCAGTTTTCACGAGGCCGAAAACTTGGTTACTAGATAGTGGTGCATCAAAAAACATGACAAGGTACAAGGAGATCCTCTCATATTTCAAGAAAAAATATTTTTCAGAGCATGTTGAGCTTGGGGATGACAAATGTTACAAGATAGAGGGAGTAGGCTCTATCTATTTCAAATTGGAATATGGGGCTAGACTTCATGTTGATGAATTATTATATGTTCCAGGGCTCAAGAAGAATCTACTATTAGTTGCAACCCTTGAGGACAAGGGATATTAGGTGATCTTCAAGGATAGGAAGACACTACTATGGGCTAAAGTTAGCCACTTAAGTACAAAAGAACCCATTGGAACTCGAAGTGGAGGACTGTATGCTGTGTCAGGACAGTCAGTTCAGGCATTGGCTCATGATGTGACTAGCTCTAGCGAGTTGTGTCACATAAGACTTGGACATCTTCATTACAAAGCTCTTCCAGATCTACAGAACATGGTATGTGGCATGCCCTTTATTTATCTTAGTAAATATGAAATTTGTAAGGGATGCATGCTAGGTAAAAATATAAAGAAAACATTTCCTAGTAGTGACAATAGAGCTTAGGGCATCTTAGATCTGGTTCATTCTAATGTATGTGGTTCCATGTCATCTCCCTCACTCAGTGGTTGTTTGGATTATGCCATTTTTATTGATGATTAATCAAGAAAATGTTGGATATATTTCCTTAAAGCTAAAAGTGTCACATTTGATAAATTCAAAGAGTATAAAGCCTTTATTGAAAGGCAAACAGGGAAACACGTCAGAATCCTTAGAACAGACAATGGAGGAAATTTTGAATCTCTCTAGTTTGAGGATGTCTGCAAGTCTAGGAATCAAGAGATAGTTTACCATGCTATATAACCCTAAGAAAAATGGATTTGTTGAGAGGAAAAACAGGACAATTTCTGAGGCAGCGAAATCAATGATGTTTGACCAGGATCTGCCATATTATTTATGTGGAGAAACTACCTCCACTGCCGTGTATATTCAGAACAGGTGTCCACATGTTACCTTGAAGGACAATACTCTTGAAGAGGTCTTCTAAGGGATCAAACCTGAAGTAGGGAATCTAAGGATATTTGGGTGTCCTATGTATATTCATGTCCATGAGGAAAAGAGGACAAAGATGGAACACTCGGAAAAGAAAGGGGCTTTTGTGGGGTACAGTGAAAACTCCAATGCTTATAGGATTTATTTACCAGGTCAAAGAAAATTAGAGTTAAGTAGAGATGTGACTTCCCATGAGGAAGCCTCATTTAAGAAATCCAGAGAGCTTCAGCAAGAATCAAAATCATTTCAGCCAGCTTCACCCTCTTCTGAAAATGAAGAGTCATATGATCAGAGGGAGGAACCTTGTGAAGGGCCAAGTAATGAACCCCTAGAACCTGTTGAAGTGTTAGAAAGAAATCTTGAAGAACCTCCAACCAAAATGAAGCTAGGTTGGCTTAAAGAAATAGTGAAGGAAGCAAAAAGGATTGTTGTTCCCAAAGGAACTTTCAGGGAAAGGAAGAGGCCTCATAGGTTTGGAGGCTATGTTTCACTAATGAGTAGAATTAGTGATGCCAAGCCTTCTTCTTTTGAATAAGAAAATAAATTACAAGTATGGAAGGATGTTGTGCTTGAGTAATACAAGTCTATTATAAAGAAGAATGTTTGGGACATTGTGTCGAGGCCAAAAGATAAATCAGTGGTGTCTTCCAAATGGATATATAAGATCAAACATGTAGTTGTTGGAAGTGTGGAAAATTTCAAAGAAATATTTGTAGCCAGAGGCTTCACTCAAAAAGAAGGAATCGACTACGAAGAGACCTTTGCCCCTGTAGCCAGGTATACCTCCATTCAAACTATTATTGCTTTAACTCATGTTCTTTGTTGGAAGCTACATTAGATGGATGTAAAAACAACATTCTTGAATGGAAAGATTGAACATGAGGTCTTTTTGGAACAACCATATGGTTTTGTACTTCATAACAAAGACACTCATGTATGCAAGCTAAGGAAGGCCTTGTATTGTATGACAGGATTGATGGTTTTCTTAAAATCCTAGGCTTTTAGAAAGTGATGTTGATGCAAATTTGTACTTCAAGGTAAGAGGTAACCAACCTGTTATACTAATAATGTATGTTGATGATATCTTTCTAACAAGAGATGAAGGGATAATATCCTAATGTAAGAGGGAGATAACCTCAAAATTTTAGATGAAAGACTTAGGATTGATGCATTACTTCCTAGGATTGGAAGTGTGGGAAAGACAGGGAGAGATATTTCTGGCACAAGGAAAATACACACTGGATGTACTAAAGAGGTTTGGTATGATGGATTGCAAATCCATGTCTACTCTGATGGTCACCAACCTAAGGAATTTGCATGATTCTGATACATGTTCAGATTTGGTGGATCCCACCATGTATAGGCAGTTGATTGGATCATCGATGTACATGTTCCACACTAGGCCAAATGTATTCTATGCAGTGATTGCAATGAGTCAGTTCATGATTGAACCGAGACAGAGACATTGGGTGGCAGAAAAGCACATCTTTAGATATCTCAGAGGTACCATTACTTATGGTCTGAGATATACATCCAATGGTGGTTTATTTCTACATGGGTATGCAGATGCTGACTGGGTAGGAAGCCCAGTGGATCGAAAGAGTACTTATGGATACTACTTTAGTTTAGGATCCACTATGATCTCTTGGTCAAGCCGAAAACATAGATCCATTGCATAGAGTACAACAGAGGTTGAGTACATTGCAACAATTGATGCTAGCAAAGAAGCAGATTGCTGACCCAAATGAGAATTTTGTGATATGTACATATGCATGCAAGGAAGGACTTGGTGGAGTCCTCACTCAAAATGGACATGTCATTTGTAATGTGTCCATAAATCTTAAATATCATGAGAGGAATTATTCCACACATGATTTGGAGCTTGTTTCCATTGTTCACGCATTGAAGATGTAGAGGCATTATATCATAGGAAGGATATTTGAATTAAGAACAAACCACAGTGGTCTGAAGTATCTTTTTGATCAACCAACTTTGAATTCCAGGAAAACAATATAGCTGGAATTTTTAAATGAATACGACTTTGATATCAAGCATATCAAGGGAAAAAAAAACAAATTTGTTGATGCACTTAGTAGACGAGTGCATCGCATGCATGCTACAGCTGTCAGTATGCATCAATCAGACTTGAAGAGCCAAATTTTAGATGTTGTTATTACAGATCAACATTACCTGCAGGTAAAGGAAATCTTATAGCAATGATATGTACAACATAAATGAAAGAGTATGAGATGAAGGAAGATGGATTACTTATGCATAAAAATAGGATTCATGTTTCTAGTTACAGAGAACTTAGGAATTTGGTATTAAAGAAATGCATAATGTTCCATATGTTGCAAATCTCTATTACCAGAAAACAATTACAACAGTAAGAAGCCATTTCTTTTGGTCAGGGATGAAAAAGGATGTTGTTGATTACATCGCCATATGTATGGAATGTTAGAGAGTAAAAGTTGAGCATAGACACCCAACGGGTTTTCTACAACCATTACTAATTCTAGAGAAGAAATGGTAAGTGATAACCATTGAATTTATAACCAAATTTCCTAGGACAACAAGGCAACACAATTCAATCAGTAGTGGTTGATAAACTGACAAAGGTTTCTCATTTTGTTCTTGTAAAAACAATTCATACAATAGCTAATATTGCAGAAATTTACATGAAGGAAATTGCTAGGTTGCATGGGATACCTAGGACAATTGTCTCAGACAGAGACATGAAGTGAAGGGATTATTTAAAGGATTTGGTACAAATATGAACTTTAGCACAACATACCATCCATAGTTAGATGGGCATACATAAAGGGTCAACCAAGTAATTGAATACATGTTGAGAATCTATGTGATGGATAAGCCATCTAAGTGGGAAGATTACTTGCACTTGGTTGAGTTTGCCTATAATAATGGGTATCAATCTTCATTGAAGATGAGCCCATTTGAAGCCTTGTATGGTAGAAAATGCAGTACTCCATTAAGTTGGGAAAACCCAACAGATAGAGTGGTACTTGGGCCAGAGTTACTCAAGGAGATGGAAGACCAGATGGTTAAGATTAAGCAGAATTTAAAGGCAGCTCAAGATAGACATAAGGTTTATGCCGATAAGAATAGGATAGTAAGATAAGTTAAAGTAGGAGAGCATGTGATTTTGAAATTAAATCCCAAGAAGGGATATTTGAATTTGGGCAGTTGTACAATGCTGGTAGAAAGATTTTGTGGTCCATTTGAGATATTGGACAGAATAGGGCCAATTTCATACATGCTTGCATTTCCTGCTTCCATGAATGTGCATAATGTATTTGATGTCTCTTTGTTAAATAATTATGTACATGATCATAACCATGTTGTTGATTGGCATCTGATTCAGGTGTAGGCAGAGGGAGACTTTCAGGTCTAGCTAATGCAAATACTGGACAAAAAATTCAAAATGTTTCAGAATCAAGTTCTAGAGCTGGTAAGAGTTCAGTGGACTTGCTACGGTCCTGAAGATGCTACCTGGGAGCATGAAGATTCCATGCGGGAAGAGTACCCGAAACTTTCTAAATTAATTTTGGAATTTTGATTCCTATTTTGTATATGCATTGAGGACAGTGCCAAAATAAGGGGCAGGGGATGTAACACCCCGAGTTTTGAACCCCCATATTAAATAATATATTTTTACATTGCTAAGAGGCTAGAGTGCCCAAACAATTATTAAAATTCCAGTGTGCCTAAGATGTAATGTGTGATCATTATTATTAATAAATACATCATTGGTTGCTAGATGGACAAGGACTAGAGTTGTAGGGGGATATGATTCCACAAGACAGGGGGCTTGAGGGGCTAAGTGTTTATTTCATGATTTAATTACCCATTTTGTTTAATGGGGGGGGTGGGGGGTAAGGGTAAGTCAGTTACGTATGATCTTTGGGGAAAGCCAAGAGGTTCTTGGTCCCCACGAATTACCAAAAATGTCCCTGGTATGGGAAAAAAGGGGACTCTCTCTCTCTCTCCCGTTTGTTGGTTCTCCCATTGGAAAATTCTCTCATTCGTTTTGGTCACTCTCTCACTCTATTTTTCGTCCCCATTCTGGTGCTTTTGTTGGTTTCCTCATGCATTCATTCACCCGATTTGTTCATTGTTCATCCTTTCTCATGGAGTCTGTACTCCATTCATTCCTTCACTCACTCATTTTTTCTCATTTGAGTTTGGATTGGGAAAGGAAGACCAATTGTTGAAGAACAACCATGGTTTTTGGATGTAGCGATTGTTGGTGTAATCCAACCATGATTGGAGGCATGCATGTCTAAGATGCTTGGCCTATGTTCAACTTTGATCACAATTGTGAGTCCTAAGAGTCCCAACATGGAGATTTTAGACCTACTGCACTGGAGCCATGAAAGGAGAGGGACTTCCTAAGGGATTGTGTGGCAAAGAAGGTTGGAGGTCAATTCTCTTGGGTGGTGCAGGCTGGGTAGAAGTGCATTGGGTACTTGGATTGTTGTGAGTGTTGGAGAATCTTGTGAGAGGTTGAGTGTTGACTAGTTTGGGAAGCCAAGTAACACTATGTAACCGTCCTTATGGATTCATAGCCTTGGCTTGAGGGTGACATTGTTCTTGAGACTTGGAACAACAGTGTCTACGGTTGGGTCGAACGTCCTTGGTCTGCATCTAGTTGGTGTCTTATTTTATAAAAGATAATTTCTCTCTGCTATGGTTTCCCTTCCTTGTGTATTTATTTCCACTGCATATTAAATTATTATATCTGAGATTTGTACTTATAATATGCAGGCTTGCTAGTTAATGTTGTGCATGGTATATTGTGCATGTTGTAGTATGAATATTGATCAATGCATGTATGTTTTTCATGCTTCCTTATTAATTAATTGTTATCAATGTTTCAAATCAACCAAGAGGTGTGTTCTTAGTGTGGCATGCCCGACGTATGGGAGGTTGGGTATGCTTTAGAGCAGAATTGTAGTGGCGTTTTCTGTCTTAGTTGGCTGGGGACATTACAATCTACCACTAAGGAAACAATTTCCTCCTCATCAACAACATCCTCAGAAATGGCTATAAATGTTTTTTGTTCCTTACACTTGTGCCCTGGGAAATATTTTTCATCACAATTATAGTAAAGAAATTTTAATTGGTGTTCATACGTTCTTCCCAAGTTAATTTCCTGATCTTGGGAGGAGTGGAAAGAGGGGTAGGATTGGTGGGTCGAGTGCAAGGAATAAAGGATATTTTTGGTTCTGGGAAAAGAAAATATGTTGGGATTCCTTGGCTCATTGAGTAGCTTCCAACCAAGTTTGAGGGAGATCCATTAGGACTTGGGCATAGATTTCATCCTGGAGGCCACCGATAAAGAATTCCCTAAAGAAGGAATTTGACATGCACTCCATTTTGAAAACTAAGTGCTCAAAGGAAGATATAAAGTCTTCCATTATGCCTGATTGTTTCAACTTGGTCAAATGGCCTAGCTAGTGAGTGTCAGTGTCAAAGCGTTCATAAAGTTTTGCATCAAACTGTGTCCAAGCGTTAGGGACCTAACCTCCCTAACCCCTCAGGTAGGTATAATAATATATTTTCCATGTAATAACTTGGCCAATATTAATAAGGCCTGGTAATAAGGAAGAATAAGTAAAATGTAAGAATACCTAATAGAAACTTCATCTTCTAGAAGATATTCCTCTAGATTGTTCTTTTGGTAGATAGATTTAGTATAAATAGGAGTTGAGGGCATGATAAGTCTTGGTCTTGAGAATCATTGTAATAGAGCGCTGATTTGCTAAAGGTTCCCCCCTTGAAGAGGCAAGTGAAAATTGTTTCCTATTAATAAAGATATTACTTTTGTGTTGGTGTTTCATATACTATGTTGTTTCATTTTTATTCTCTGCAGTATTTCTGTTTTTCTGTTATTATAATAGATCTGGTACCTTACAAGTGGTATCAGAGCAGTTTCCTTGGCAGAAAATTGTGGGTTATTTTTTCCAGGGTAGAGATGTATTCCAATGTCTTAAATATATAGATATATGTCTTTCAATGCATAAATCCACAGTCAGGTAAGCATACACGTAGGAACTACAAGTGGTACTTAAGCGCACATTATTGGCCACCCTTGTAACCCCTGTTGGTACCCCTTCGAGTGGTAGCGCATCAGACATCACATGTATATGGATCGACCTAGATATCCTAAATCCCTCTGTAGATAAGCCAATTGGTCTCCTAACTGCTATAATTCCACCAAGAACAATGCTCGGGAAGATACTCTCTAGTACTTGGGTAGTCAGGTAGTATGGCTAAGGGCATTGTCTAGCCTCCTTAGTTGGTGCCTTGAGATATTGGGTTGAGTAATATTGTTGGACCCCACACCTATATCAGAGAGCTATAGCAAAAGGAAAACCCTTGTCTATAGAACCCCTAAACACCCTAACCCTTGGGATGGAAATAGAGTAGAAACATAACAACCAAGATCCATTGTTGTGCAACCTTGCCTCCTGCATTCGGGTTGAAAAATTCCTACACATTTCTTCCTATTAAGAATCTTTCCATTTCATCACTACTGTATTATTCATATCAAAGTATAACTCCACAGGAGTAAAGAAAAAAAAAACCTAAGTAGAGTCCTATCCCATTGGATTCCTCTCTTCGCCATGATCGTTGTCATACCTATCCTTTTTCATAAAAAAAAATTCTCGTGGACCTGACCCCTTCTCGACACCCCTATTTTTCACCTATCCCATTGAATTCCCCTATTTTCATTGTTCGTAGTGGTACCGTTCACCAATAACCCCTTTATGTACGATCTCACTTTCATCCCCTGTCCCATCCCCATGGCCCACATTCACAACCTAGATTGGGAACAATGTCTCACTGCCTTGGACAAAGCTAATGACCAAACGTGGATTGATATTTCTTCCATTACTTCTAGTATTGACAACCTCAACTCCTGAATTAGTCCAATCGAATCACTTCCCACATACATCACTCAATTGGCCACCATGTGTCAGCAATGCCAGGACGTAGTGAACAATTTGACCACCTTGTTTAATCCCACCCCGGATCCCTTCTCTTCTTCAACACCTTTTAACCTTGAAGGTCCTAAATCCTCCCAGTCCACCTCTTTTCCTTTCAACCACTTTCAGCGGGACTTGTGTCCCCCTCACGTGGAGGTGATAAAATTTGATGACTCATATCCCACAGGCTAGGTCACTCAAATGGAACACTATTTCTCTTTATATGACATTACTAATGATTTGGACAAAATCAAGTATGGTTTTCTCCATCTAGATCCATAATGTTGGCAATGATGGATATGGAGAAACAATTCATGCCAAGGGTATATGGCTTGGACACAATTTGTTGCAGAGATTTATGAATGCTTTGACACTGACACACACCATTTAGGCCATTTGACCATGTTGAAACAATATGTCATAGTGGAATACTTTATAGTTTCTTTAGAGCACTTGGATTTCCACATGGAGGGCATGGTAGATGCTTTTTTCTGGGAATTCTTTATTATTGGCCTCAAGGATGAGATTCATGCCCATCTCCTCATGGATTTCCCTTAGAGTTTGGTGGAAGCTACTAAAATATATAAGGAATCACAACCGGTGTCTCTTCTCAAACCAGAAAACCATCCTTTCTTCCCTTCCCTAAACCCACCACTCCATCCCCTCCTTCTACTCCACTAAAGATCTAGAAATTGACCTGGGAAGAAATGGTTGAATGCCAAATCAAGGGCCTTTGTTATAATTGTGATTACAAATACTTTCTGGGGCACAAGTGTAAGGGAAAAAATATTTTTATGGCCATCTCTAAGGATGTTTTGGAAGAAGTGGTCGAGGCCCCCCCTATGGTCGAGACACCAGAGTCAACTGATATTACTCCACCCTCGGACCCCCCAGAATTTGAACAAGTCATTTCACTGAATGCTCTCACTAGATTCTCTGATCCCCAAAACCTCAATCTAATTAGTTACATTAAGAATAAGAAGGTCATCATCCTCATTGACAATGGTAACACCCATAATTTTACTCATCACCACATTTCCCAAGAAACTAATTGCTATATCCGTGCAGTGAACAACTTTCAAATCATGATTGCCAATAGAGGTTCCATGAAATTTGGGGGGCATTGTGAAAATGTGTGTCTCCAAATTGGTTAGTACCACATGAAATCTCATATGTTTTCTATTGACATGGGTGGTTGTGACATTGTTCTTGGTGCAAAATGGTTACGGACTCTTGGTCCCATCCTCATGGATTTTAATAAATTAACCATGCAATTCAGCCACAAGGGCCAATAGTATAAGTTCCAAGGCATCACCGTCGGCTCCCCTTAAATAATTAGTTCCCATCACAAGGAAAATATCCTTAAGAAAGGTAATTCCAACATTATTGCACAACTCCATTCCATTCATGCCATTGAGACACCCTCTGTGAATCCTGGCCTCCAAGCCATTATCTCCAGACATCAATTTGTTTTTTCCACTACCCAGGGATTTCCATCTTCCCGTGGTGTTCATGATCATTCTATTCCCCTAGTACTTGACAACCTTCCTCCCAATGTTCGCCCTTATCATCATCCCTTTGCATAGAAAAATGAAATTGAGAAAATAGTTCAAGAATTGCTTGTTGTTGGTGTTATCCATCCTAGTACCAACCCCTACTCTTCTCCTGTGGTCATGGTACCTAATAAAGAATTCTCTTGGTACATGTGTCCCAACTTTCACGCCCTCGACAAACTCACCATCAAACAAAAATTTCCCATGCCTATCATTGACGATCTCTTGGATGAATTAAGCAGTGCCCAATTCTTTACTAAACTTTATCTTCATTCTCGGTACCACCAACTACATATGAAAGAGGAATACATTCCTAAGATTGCTTTTTGAACTCATGAGGGCCACTATGAGTTCTTGTTCATGTCCATTGGCTTGTGTAATTCTCCCTCCACTTTCTAGAGCCTCATGAATCACGTCTTTCATCTTTTTCTCCATGATTTTGTCTTAGTTACATTTGATGATATTCTCATCTATAGTAAAACATGGAAAACCCATCTTGCCCATGTGGATCAAGTTCTTCATCTATTCTGTCAGCACCAAATTTTCCTCAAACAATCTAAATGTTCTTTTGGAGCCTAGAAAGTGGAGTACTTGGGTCATATTGTTGGCAAGGATGGTGTTAGGGTGGATCCTAAGAAAATTGAAGCTATCAAGGAATGGCCTTGTCCCAAGAATATTAAGATCTTGTGTGGGTTTCTCAGTTTAACAGGTTATTATCACAATTTTGTTAAGAATTATGGAAAATTTGTGTCACCTCTCACTGATCTCCTTAAAAAGAATGTTTTCATTTGGAATCCAATAGTTGATCACTCCTTCCAAGCCTTGAAAGAGGCTATGTGCACTAATCCTATCCTAGCCTTTCCTAACTTCAGAAAGACATTTTTCCTAGAATGTGATCCTTCAGGGAAAGGAATTGGTTCCGTCCTTATGCAAGATGGTTGGCCTTTGGATTTTACTAGAAAACAATTGTCAGAGTGCCATTTGGTCCAATCAATTTATGAAAAGGAAATGATGGAAATTCCGCATACTATGGATATCTAGCACCCTTATCTATTGGGGAATTTCTTACAAATTAATATAGATCATTAGAGACTCAAGTATTATTTTGAGCAACAAATTTCATCCTCGTAGCAACAAAAATGGGTGACCAAGCTATTTGGATATGATTATGAGATCATTTACAATAAAGGAAAAGACAATCTAGTTGCAGGTGCTCTTTCAATGAAATATGAAGATGAAGGGTCCCTCTTTTATCTATCCTTCATTGTACCATATTGGCTCCAAGTTGTTCAGCAGGAATGGCTGCAAGATCCCAAACTGTCGTGCCTGATCCAACAATTTCAATAAAATTCTCCAGTTTCTCTAGATTACTCTTGGCACAATGAAGAGATTCTCTACAAAGGTCATCTGTATTTAAGAAAACAGTCTCAACTTAAATCCAGAATGCTTTTCGAGCTTCATGCTACACCCATAGGTGGGAATTTTGGGTTTACCAAAACCTATGATAGGGTGAAACGTTCTTTTTTATATGATGGTATGAAGTATCACATCCACACCTTTATGGTAGAATGCTATTTTTCTCAATGTAACAAGGGAGAAACAGTCAAAGCCCCGTGCACATTGCAATCGCTTCCAATTCCACCCACTATTTGGAGGGATATTTCTATGTATTTCAATGTTGGATTACCTAAATCAGGCAATAAATATGTCATCATGGTGGTCGTTGATCACCTTTCCAAATATGCTCATTTATGTGATCTTCAACAACCATTCACTGCATCCATAGTGGCTCAACTGTTCATGGATCATATCTTCAAGCTTCATGGCATGTCTCATTCCATTGTCTTTGACCGAGATCCCACTTTCACCAACAATTTTTGGAAAGCATTGTTCCAGATACAGGGCACCCAATTGTATCTCATCACAGCCTATCATCTCCATCCTGATGGTCAAACTGAAGTTGTCAACAAGTGTTTGGAAACATATTTGAGTTGTTTTTCATCTGAGAGGAAAAATTAGTGGGCTTCATGTTTACCCCTAGCTGAATGGTGGTGCAAAACTTCTTACCATACAGTTAATCATATGACTCCTTTTGAAGAATTATATGTACAAAAACCACCTTTAGTTATCTCATACATGCTCAATGTCTCGAAGGTCCAGGAAGTTGACCAAACTCTTACAGTTTTAGAGGTTATTCTCCATACCCTAAAAAATAATTTGGTCATGGTTTAGAATCACATGAAGCAAAAAGAAAATCAAGGTTGCTTAGAATGTTCATTTTTTGAAGGGGAGCAGGTGTTTCTTTGACTACAACCTTATAAGAAGGCTTCACTCAAGGATTACCATTGTCAGAAACTAGTGCCCAAATTTTATGGTCCTTATACAGTTCTTAAGTGCATGGGATAGGTGGCCTATCAGTTAGATTTTCCCAGTCATTTTAGGCTACATCTTTTTTTTCATGTCTCCTTCTTAAAGAAGGTTATTGGAGCTAAGTGCCAAACTCAAACCAGTCATCTCGAGTTGGATGAAGAAGGCTCCATCTGGTTGCATCCACAAGTAGTCTTGGACCAACGTGAGTGCCATATCCATCAACGAGCCATCAAAGAAGTGTTAGTATAGTGGAAATATACAACTCCAGTAGATTCCACCTAGGAGCCAACTACCATTCTGTAAAAATTTCCTCATCTCAAGCATTGAGGAGAAGGTTTTTTTTTAAGGGGGAGGGCATGCTAGGGACCTAACCTCCCTGACCCCTCACATAGGTAGAATAATATATTTTTTAATAAAGGAAAATATTAATAAGGCGTAGTAATAAAGAAGAGTAATTCAAATGTAAGAAGACATAATAGAAGATTCCACTTCTAGAAGATCTTCTTCTATATTGTTATTTTGGTAGATAGATTTAGTATAAGTACGAGTCAATTAGGGCATGATAATTGTTGGTCTTGATAATCATTGTAATAGAGTTCTTCTTTGATGGTGGTTTCCCCCTCAAAGAGGCAAGTGAACAATGTTTCCTATCAATAAAGATATTACTTTGGTGTTGTGGTTTCATATACTATGTTGTTCCTTTGTTATTCTCTGTAGTATTTATGTTTTTCTATTGTTATAATAGATCGGGTACCTTACACCAAGAAACATACCCTTGGCGTGTCGTTTTATGCCATTTCCACCATTTATAGAATTAAGGATCTAGATAGAGGACACCATAACAAAGTGTTTCTGACTCATCAATAATGGCATGCAATGAGAAATAATGTTCCATTTTGGTGACCCAGCCTATGGGATCTAAGCCATCAAATTTGTTCACCTCAACTCTGGGAAGATGAGGGTCACGATGAAGGGAGTTGGAATTAAAGGCCATATTATGCAAAGATTCCTCACCTTCATAGTGTGAATGTTGTTCAAAGGAGGGAGAGCCATGGGAATTTTTTAGCAATTAGTGGAGAGTGGTGTTGATGGAAGCCAATTCACCCTTAACGTATGCCAATTCACCCATAACTTTGGCCTCAAAGGTTGCCAATTTGGAATTGGTGGAAGCAATGTTAGAAGTCACTCTGTGAATGTTCTCCATGTGTTTTTTGGATTCGTTTTGTAGGTGAAGTAGTTCTTGGTTGCGGGTGATGGCCATTGGGGAATGAGGGGTGTCAGGAAGTGGAAGTGGGTCCATAGAAAAAATATGGAGAAATGATATATATCACGGTGATTAGGGGAAAAAGAGGAATGTAATGGAATAAGTGTCAAATAAGGGTGTCAGGAAGGGGGGGTCCATGGAAAAAAAATTGTTGAGAAGTGACAAGTACCACAATGATCAGGGAGAAGAGAGAAATCCAACAGGATATATCCCAAATAAGGGTGCTAGGAAGAGGTTCGGGTCCACTGAAAAAAAAAGGTTTAAAAATGATGTGTACCATGACAATCCAGACGATTAAAGGAATCCAAGGGGATAGGTCCCAAATAAGGGTGCAAGTTGGACCACTGTACTCTTTTTCTTTTTACTTCTGCAAATTTATACTTCAGCCTAAAGAATACTGTAGTAACAACTTTCCAAAATTGTTAACATGAGAAATGGTGTCAAGATGGCACAACTAGAATGCCAGAGGTAGGTTTGCATGACAATATAGCTCGTCTGTTGCTTTGTTTTTATGTCCCCTACTAAGGGTTAGGGTTTTCAAAGTTTCTACAGATAAGGGTTTTCCCTGTGCTATAACTCTCTGATATACATGCAGGGTCGAACAATAGTACTTGGACAAATATCTTAGGGAAACAACTAAGGAGGCTCTAACTCACTCTTATCCATACTACCCGATTACCTAGGTACTAGAGAATATCTTCCTGATTTTTTTTCTTGATGTCACTATAGCAGTCAAGCGGCCGATCAACTGATCTAGGGTTGGTTTTAGGAGACCTAGGAGAATCTCTATATACTCATTGTTACATGGGAGTGATGGTCATGTATATATATTTTTTGATGTGGTACTACTTGAGGGGTACCAATAGAGGTGACAGAGGTTTCCAACAAGGTGAAATAATTGTTTCTAAGTAACCTCCTGAAACTGTCTGTATTTCATGCATATAGTCTTCCCCACTACATTTTTACTCACAGAGAAATATATATATTTTCTTTAAAGACACCAACAATACACATCTCTACCTTGAAAAACAAAATCCCACAATTTTCATAGAGGAAAGTTCTTTTATACCACTTGTAAGGTACCAAATGTAATGTAATATGAAGAACTAGAAATATTAAGAAAAATACCAGTGGAACAACAAAATATTAAGAATAGAAATACCAACAATAATACCTTTATTGAAAGGGAGCAATGCTCACTTGTCTCTTCGAGGGGGAAACCTCCAACATAGTAGTGCTCTATTACAATAATTCTCAATACAATGCTTTATCATGCCTCCTACTCTTATTTATACTAATTATATCTTCTAAAGAACATTCTAGAGGAAGATATTTCTAGAAGTGGAAGATTCTAATAAGTCTTCTTACATTGACTTTTTCACATTATTAAATATGCCTTATTAGTTAATGGTAGACTTCATAACATGGAAAATATATTATTCTACCTACATGAGGGGTTAGGGAGGTTAGGGAGGTTAGGTCCCTAACACATGGCTAGGGTTTTTGTTTCTTTTCTTTAAGCAAATTCCTGGCTCCTGCAACTTCCCACAAATACACAAAAGAAAAGCCTACTCTAATACCAATATGATCTATAAATCTCCATGGATATTCCACTAAAACAGTTTGTCACAACAAATCTAATAAATAACTAGAATTTTTACTATTAACGTTATTTTTCCTTTAAATATCAGACTCTTGATTACTGGTTTTCTTCTTAAAAAACAATATGAAATAGTTCAAATGCGAAAAATAGAGAACATAAGTAAATACACACATAATTGACAAACAAACACAAGATATGACCTGGGAAACCCAATACGGGAGAAAGCCTAGCTAGAAGGTGAGGCTTCTCTGCTCTCTTTTCTTTGGTATAGAAATGATGCAAGTACAAAGAAATGGGCACTCTTTGTGGAGTTTCCTTTGACTTGTGGCTTGTATGGCTGATATAAAATATCTCCTCCTCTATTATTCTCAAATAATACCACTCTTAGATATTTTTCTCATTCATGGAGCAAAATACAATGCAAAATAATGGAACCCCTTCTCCTCCTAGTGGCATGATATTTAACATATCCCGATAGTCATCTGTTGGGAGCCCCATTAGGCCCTAATAGTCATCACATACATATTATATACATTAAGAAAATGTATAGATATATATGTAATCAAGAATAATGTAATATGTGATAAGATAACTAAACAAAAGATTAGTTGGAGTGGGTACAACCACTCCAACCATTTACCCATTGTATAAATAACCCGAAAGATGGAACAAAAACTCGGTTCGACATCCTTCCCCAAATTTATCTCCTTATTTCTTGGGATTATGTGTGTGTCTTGATGTGATTAATGTGTCTCTATTGAATGTATTCCCTAATTCCTGAGACTACAACACTTTGGTTCTGTTTCCAAGACTTCAACCGACTTATACTTTCGACTTCAACAATTGACCGACTAATTCTTAGTCGACTGTTGGGTCTAGTCGACAGATTCGACTAGACCTTACAACAACTCCCCCCACTTCAATTCCTTGGTCATCCTAAGCAAGAGGGAAGCATGCCAACTTTTCTTTTACATTTTTTTTTTTACATAATGAGAATTATAGAGAGAGAGAGAGAGAGAGAGAGAGAGAGAGAATGGTAGAGTCAATTTCTAGTCACTTTTCTTTGCTTGTTGATTCAAAGATGTTTTCTAATTGTAGGTATATCATTCCTTTAGTGTATCTTTCCAACTCTTTTGTTAATGAAATGCCAAATTTTGGTAGAATCCTTGATTGTGTTTCCACAATCAACTTTTCTTCCCACAAAATTGTGTTACTTGAAATGATATTTTGACATTTTCTTTCCATGGTATATTCAAGTAGCATGAACTAGATTGTGACTTCCCTATCCTATATTCGGGGTGACTCTCGAATTTCCCACTATCCTGGTAATTGAGAGGGTGAAATCACAAAGGGACATCCCTTCATTAGCGTGATCATGATTCTCTTATTCTGACATTTATATCCAATATGGTTGACCAACTTCTATGTTCTAAGGGTCTAGTTTAGGTGGGTCGTCATCTGCTATACTCATCGACTCCATGGTCTATGTTTTGAAAAATTAGTTTCTTGTAGAGTGGTTTCTCTTTGTTCCTCTCTCTCTGTTATATAATGGCCAATTTCATGATCTTGAAGCCAAATAATAGGATAGTGGGACGCTTCACACATAACTTAATATTCAAGGATCTCGTGTTGGCATAGAAATACATGCTTAATGATAGATGTTGTCCTTTATTACTGGAGAAAATATTAGTGGTATGAGCCCTACGACTTTGTTGTACATTTAGACAACATTTACTGTCTTAATGAGATATATTGCTTGTCCTAACCGATTCTTTCATGGATTCACGTGCCTCAGTCGTAAATGTTTATGGGTTGGAGGGCTCATGTGAGGGGACGTTTATGTCAGTGTTGAACTGACACTCGTGTGAGTCTCGTCGAGCATTAAATGTGGCAATTTCTACTTGATTGTCATATGTGTCGATTCGAACCACAATTATATCAGTAGTTGTGCAATGATATTCTACATCGCATCGATCATTAATGTTTCTATCATGTTTGTTGGTCATTTATTGTCGTGGCTTAAGTGCACTGTCCTTTCTGGAGTCAAAATTTTCGTGGTCGTTTTTTCCTCGTGCTCAATCGACTGAGTATCCTTTATTAATCCTTGGTCGATACATGAGTCGACTGACTATTGATTTTGTATCATCATGTTTATTATTTTTGGTTCTTCTTGGTCAATGGTCTTGACTCCACTTAGTATCTTTTTTATTGTAATTCCCCTTACTTGTATGATGGCTTCGCTTGTTGAACCTCACTCACTTGATTGGGATCTTCCTTGATCAATTGACCATCGCTTCATGAGTAATTTTCACAAGTCTAGAGATGGGGTCATGTGTCAATCTTGTCTTGTTTTTCTTTCTCCCATAGTTCTATGACTTGACTAGCGGCTTCTTTCTCTCTCCATTCTTCTTTTTCCTTACTTTTCTTCAAGGCTTTGGGACTTCTTTAATACTTGATTTTTTCTATGGAATTTTTTTGTACCTGAATTCTTTATAACCGACTTTAGTTTATTAACATAAGAAGAATTTATTTTCTTAGTAATTTTATTAATCTATATTTTTTGACTTCGACTAGAATGTTACATATGATTTTCTAGTTATGTTCAGTCCCTATTGGAATTTTTTTTTGTGGAATTTTTCAACAGGGTTCATCATTCTTATGTATTATATTTCTTTAATCGCGCTCCATTAATTTATTTTTTAAATGGATTCCCTAACAAAGTTTGTAGTTGAACCGCTCCTGTCGGTCGAATATATTCTATAATATAAGGACCAAACCATGTTGTTTCTAACTTCTTGGGTATTTCTGTGACTCGACTATCATAAAATAGAATGAGGTCTCCATTTTTCATTTTCTTATTTTTTAGATGTCAGTCATGCCACATTTTTTGTTGTTTCTTTTGTACTTCCTATTGGTGCATTGCTATTAATATTCCTTCTTCTATCTTATTCAATTGGTAAAGTCGATCATTCAAGCTTATGCCTTGGTCGAATTCGGCAACAACTGCTACCCTATCTAAGTTGGCCCAATAATGAAGTGGGTTCACAACTTATTGTCCATAAACTAATTTAAAGGGGGTTTGTCTAGTCAATCTCTTATATGAAAATCTATATTCCCACAGAACTACATGAATTTTGTCATCCCAATCATTCTTGTCAATGTCATAGACTTCAATGAGTCCTTTATGTAGCATTTTATTAAATTATTCCACAACACTATTTTCTTGGGGATGGTATGCAATTGATCTCCTGTGATCAATGAGAAATTTCTTTAGAAGGACTCAAATTGTCTTGTTTACAAAATGTGTCCCTTGATCATTGATTAGTCTTAGTGAACATCCAAATATTGTTATTATGTTATCATAGACAAATTTTGCGGAGACTTATTTAGTACATGTTTTGACTGGTTCCACTTTCGCCACTTGGTCACATATTTGACTGAAGTAATAATATATTTTGCGCCAATTCTTATTTATCTTTAGTGAAATGGATCGACAAATTCGAAGGCCCATATTTCAAATGGTATATTAGAGTTCACTGACAGTAATGTAATTTCATTTTTCCACAGAGGTCGATGCATTATTTGGCATATATCACATTTTTTTACATGTTCTCGATAGTCTTTGTGCAGGGTCAACCAACACAGACCCTCCTAAAGTATCTTTCGATCCATTGTGTCATCCTGGAAGTGGCCCCCAATTGGTCTTGCATGTGATTTGTTGATTATGTCTTCTGTTTTATGTTCTAAAGAACATATCCTCAAGATGTCATCGGGTCCCATTTTATATAGATATTCATTTATGATGGTGAATGACGCTACCCTTAGAGATAGCACTTTATTTTTACTTGTTAGGATATATGCGGGTTCCTTCCATTATTCCAAGAAATTTGATATTTCTTCCATATATTTTGAGGCTGCCTCAACATGAAATAGATGTGCATCTGCAAGGTTGTCCTCTATGACAGTTGGGTCCTCCCCTGTCTCCAGTCGGGACAGATGTTCGGGCCTTATGTTATTTTTTCCTGGTTGGATGATTATATCGAATTCAAATTATTGGAATAACAATAACCAACGATAGATGTTTCCTTGATGTATAAGTTTATTGACTAGATACTTTAGTGCCTGATGATCTGCAAAAAATGTGAATGGGTTCACAGGTAAATAATGTTATAATTTTTTTAATGAAAATATCATCGATAGGGCTTCCCTTTCTGTGGTCGAGTAATTCCTTTATGCTTTATTTAGCTTCTGACTAGCATAAACATTAGGGTGGTCGATTGTGTCATCGTATGGATGTGTGAGAACCAAACCTACAATGAAATTTGAAGCATCGACATGCACATGAAATCTTCTTGAACAGTCGAGGAATTTTAATATAGGAGCTTCAACTAGTTTTTTCTTTAAGAATTCGAAGGAATCTTGCCAGTATTGGCTCCATATGAACTCAATCTCCTTACGAAGAAGCTCATCCATTCAAAAAGTAATATCTGAATAGTGGAATATAAATTTTCGATAATACCCAGTATGCCCAAGGAATATTTTAATCTATTTTTGATTTATAGGTGGTTTCAAGTCGAGGATGATTTTGATTTTCACCGTGTCGATGTTTACACCATCTTTGCATACCATGTGTCCTAGGAGAATGCCAATTGGGGTGGAAAAGATGCATTTATTAATATTGAGAGACAATTGGATTTGTTTGCATCATTCAAGCATTAATATGAGCCATTATATATGTTTTTTAAATAGGATGTATAGAGTCTAGTCATTGAAATAGACAACCATTATCTTGTATATGTATTCTTGAAATGATTTTACCACTATTCTTGAAAATACTGTCGGGGCATTCTTTACCCAAATGGAATTACCTTATAGGCGAAGGAGCCAAATTCAAATGCAAATGTCGTCTTTCGTTGTTATTCTTTAGCTATAGGTACTTGATTGTATCCTGAAAATGCATCTATGAAGGAATAACATTCATGACCAATGAATTCATTGATTATTTCATCGACGAATAGGGTGGGGAATAGATCTGTCATAGTTAATTGGTTGATTCCTCGAAAGTTGACATAGATTCTTAACTTCTTAGGATCATGCTTCTTCGGTTGGACCACCATAGGACTTTCCCATTCTCCTTTATCGATTGGATATATGATGCCTTCTGCTAAAGTTCCATCAATTTGTTTCTGGACGATCAACTTATATTTGTGTGCTAATTTATAAGGTCATTTTTTAATCATATTTTCCCCAGGGATGAGTTCGATTTTCATTTCTCCCATTTCTTCTACAAGTCCTTTTGGATATTTCTAGTCTCAGGAAAAGACATCATGGTATTCCTTCAACAATTCGACTATGTTGACTGTCTTCTTTTCCGACCAGTAGTCTCCCACTCGTGCCATTTTGGTTCGATTGTCATTTGATATATCAAACTCTTTTGTCTTTATTTTAGCATTCATCCATTCTAGTGGTTTTTCTTCGTCGAGGTGCCATTCCCCTTCTTTGACTTTGGTGAAGCTTTTGTGAATTCGGGTTGTTCAAGATCACCCTTTTCTTCCTTGGTTATTTTTAATATTGATTTTACATAGTTTTGCAAAATTGTGTGATTACTTTTCCATCGAAACCTTTGGCCAAGACAACTTGTGTTTTCCATGTCGATTCTTCGTGTTGTTGTGTTTTTTTTATTCTATGTATAAATAAGTTGGCATGTCGATGTCGATCCTATGTCAAAAATCATTTTCCCTCTTTCTTTCTGTGTGGTTGGAGATAATTTTTCAAGAACAATTTTGATTTCATGGGTTGCTTCTCTTAAATGTTCTTCTTTTGGGGTAAATTCAAAATATTTGATAAATTTATCTCTGATGTCAGGAAACTTAAGTGTGTGTCCACACACTTCAATTTTGTACCATTTGTGTGGTATTTCATCCAACGTATTTGGGAACATATGCGACCATACTCTTTGCTCTCTGTAGCATATTCTACACCATTCATTTTTTGCAGTGGTGAATGTGTTCCACTAGGACGTATCCGATTTTGAGGAGAGGAATATCAATTGTTTTATCCATATTTTTTTCTCCAAAGCGTTCTATAAATTAAGTCGACACAGTTGTCCAAATTTGTAGTCTTGGGGAATGTATTTCCCACCATCTGGCGGCTTGGCCTATGAAAGTTTCCACTAGAATTTGGGTTCTACCTTATTCTCCTACACATTTAGAAACTTCTTCAACGTGTGTCGATGGTGCATTTCGTTCATTATAGCACAATGGACTTTTTGTTGTATTTTCGGTCGGAATTAGCATGGGAGTTTGTCGTAACATTTTCTCATATACTATGTGATCTGAAAATTTGGTGAGAATCTTCTTACATCCAAATTTTCAAAACAAGATCTTTTATTGACAAAATTGCATGTGAATAAGGGAAATTTTATTAATTAACCATGCTTCATTAAGGAAATAATCACATAAAATTGTCATAGTGTTGTGTATGTTTATAAATAAAACTCTACTTAACCAAGTGAGAATGCATCAAAATCACACATACAACATTGACAACAATATGATAACGAAGTTCACCAGACCCCTTGGCTCTGTCTCCAGATTCATGAATCCCATGAACCTACTTTATTGATTCTTCTTCAAAAGGGCTACATACACAAGCCTACAACATGTTTCTCCTTTACAAAGACATCCTTTGAATCAATAAGCTCTCAATAATCTTTCTACAAGATCTTTTCTTTCTTCCCCCCTCTTCCTCAAGAAGGGTTTATATAACATCTCCATGTCAACCACATCAATATTTTCATGGAGATAATATCTCTCAAGATCCCCTAAATTAGGATCTTGGCATATCTCAAGGGATTGGTTTGAGAATATCTCTCAACCATCCATGAAGATCTCAACTCTCCTTAGGACTCTCCTTGAGACTAGGGATTGAAAGCCAACATGGCTTTGCACCAAATAATCCCTTTTAAATAATGAAAAATACATAATTATGAGAACCCTATCTCATGTATTAAACATTTTACAAATTCCATTTTTCCCCTAAATATCAAAAAGACATATCTCTAGCATGTGAAGTCCAATTGACTTCATTCGAAATGCATCAGAAAGCTCAATGTGAGCTCTTTGTTGACTAGACAATGTTGGCAGTATTTGAAGATGACAGAAAATGTGTCGACTGTGAAGATCCCCCTGGATCACACCTCCCCACGGAGAAAAACTTTTGGACCTCCAAAAATATCAACTTTGACCTGCAATCCATCATCAACTGCATACAAATGTCTTCATTCCCTGTACTTCAAAATCAGAATGTAATTCAAACACTTACAACTGCTTCCAAGAAAATGTTCTGATAGGCACATTCCTTGTCTCCTTCACCTCTTGTTCTTCTGAGATGAAATTTCAAAGCCCACATATGCTTAAATTTGCACCCTGTAACTGATGATACTTGGACTTTAATCTTTGAAGTATCCTTAATTGCTAAAAGCTTATAACTACACTCTTGGTCAAGTTTACAATGAATCATCAAAATGGCATAGGCAAATCGCCTCAACCCACTATTTACATCATGATTACAAAGAAGCTAATAAAAGATTAAGGTGCAACAATAACGCCTCTCACTCTCCTCACTCAAGAGTGGCTAAGCAGCCATTACAATGCTTCATAATCATTGGTTTTACAAGGCACTTTGATATACCAGAAGGTGCACAAATTAGGAAAAACCCTATGGTCTTATCTACCCATTACAAAAAGGTGCAGTAATATATGCACTAGTGGTGAAAACCCCCACTACAAAATATGTGCACTTATAATGCCCAACTCCCAAACCATGTATCAATGGCTTGCTCTACAAAGAAAATGGTCAATTGACAAAAACTTAAATGGTTATTGCACTTATAGTGACCATACATTTCTTCACCATTTTAGTGGATGTTTTCAGCTGATCAAAGGACTTTATCAAACTCACCCCAATGCTTTTGGTGATAGACATACCCCCATGCCGATGAAGGCCTTCGATAGGTTCAAGATGAAAAGTGGCCCTGCCATGATTAAAACTCTTGCAGGTGCAATGATTGTCATTCTGGTGTCCAAAATGATATATGCAGTCTACATGCATGTGTACATAGCTGTTCAATAGCCCAACAATCTCTTCGATCAAAGAACAGAACGTAAAAATTGTGAGGTATGATATTTTCACCAAGAAGACTCACAGTTGTATACAGACTTTCACGCTTCACTCTTGGAATCATTCCCTTCACTATAGAGACAACATTAGATTCGGTGGATAAAGTGTTGGGTGCAAAGAATAGAATCACCAGTCCTGTTATGCTTATAGATAATACTTCAGCATGGCTCCTGCCCAGGAGAGGTAAAATAAGTAGAAATAAAAGTGCATCAACTGTGCTCACACACACAAACATATCCAGCTCCAGTAGAAGATTCATTCCAACAGTTGTTCCTAGAATCACCGTTAAATCCAGAACCATCATAGAGGCCTCACATTGTAGCCAAAGGAACATGCACACAGATCGAGAGTACTCCTCGCCACAAATATGAGCAAAATGTTTCCCAGTCACGACTCCAATGCGAGACTGCCGCTGGATTAGCTTCAAAATTAATGCCATATGGGGCCGTTTCTCTCGAAAGAAGATGTTCAGTGCCTATATTTATCAAGGAACCTATCCACTCACCATCCCCAAAATGCATATCTTACACGAGCGATATCTTAAAAAAAAAAGATAATCAGGCCAAAACTTTCAAAAAATGAGAGATTTTATGAGTGCCCATTATTGAAATTGAAGATGCCACTCTAAAAAGAGATATTACAGCAGCTTCAAGTTGCATAGCCAACATGACCTGAGAAAATATTAGCAACTGAAAAATATCTGCAGATAACATGAGGAGGTAGTTGGATGGCCTTGTATGCCCACCATTGAAACAAGGGCCAATTTTTTCCATAAACCTCTACTGAATGCAGATCTGCTGCCTGACTTTCCCTTTCTGGTGTGGGCTCGGGAAGAGGCAGCGGAAACTCTTCGTTTTCCAGTAGCCATCTTCTATAAAATCTCCAAGCGTGTTTTGGATTCGAGCTCCAATATCAGGTCACCAATTTGTAGCTATGGTAGGTACATGTATCATCTGCTCCTAGTATTCCTCATCTACATCAACAATAATAATCTGTGGCACTCCAAATGCATGTGCAACTTAAACATTGATCCCCATGTCTACATGCTCCACTCTTGGAACATGTATAAACCAAGAGTTATCCATGTATAGAAATGGCAGATAGATATCCTCTACTGATACAGAGATCACAACACATAGATCATGGACTCCTTTATTTGCCATTTGACTTAATTTCATTCTTCATATGTCAATGAAGCGACCCAAAAACTTCCACGATCTTTTCCATTATTGTCTGGATTGTAGATGCGTCTGAACCCAACGTGTAAAATTTGGAAATGAGGGAATTCATATTGCGGGCAAGAGATCTTTTGATTCAGATTGGGCGCCACGAGTTCCAAAATTGCGACCTCAAGGATCGTGGCATTCAACTAGCCACTGTAGACGGGATGTGATCTCGTATGTTGCCACTTAGCTATGGCTACCAATTGTACATATGTTGCATCCATTGACTGATACCCTTGATTATCACTAGATCACAGCCCTAGACAATGCAGTATGAAGACGCATGGGAAGTATGGAGGTTCGGTTATCATACGAGCTTCTTTCAGCGTTGCCAATCGACATGCCCAGATTTATCAGAATTATGGTAGCTACAGTAAAAAATCTCCAACAACGATTCTGAAACTCGATTTTCAATTGTAGTCGACTTTCAGGCGATGAGCGATGGTGACAAAAACTCTATCAGTTGCAATGAATAGCAATATTGTAGCATTTGGACACTGAGCCATCTACGATCCTCAAGACACGACCTCCACAGATATTTACAAGTACAAGCTCCCTTGAAGAGCCCGACATAGATGAATTCATAATTTCCATCTCAACAAGCTAATAGAAGGATTTCAATTTTGCAGATAAGATAACCACCACTTACCAAACCAATCTAAGATGCCTTCTTTCTGCAACTGTTCTTCTTCAGAGACCGGTTTTGGAATACTAATCGAATGCTCCATCATCTTTTTGGCAGTCTCCTTCTTGAAAACTTTCTCTTTAGATAAGTGGGCTTTGTCATTAACCGATTCTTGGATTATGGGTGCTTGTTTAATAGTCTCATTTTCTACCTTATTTTGGATGGATTCCTTTACAAGCTTCTTGTGAAGCTCAGGATGAAGCTTCCAACATTTATCATTCCAGTGCCCACTCATATTACAATGAGTGCAGAAATTATTTCCCTTGTTTTTTAACGTTGAGTCCTTCTTGCCATGTGGACTCACAAGGTGATCTTCATGACTTATCTCCATAACTTTCTTGCATAAAGATTGTCTCTTCCATCACTTGGCTACATAGTGGTTAGGAGATCGACAAAAATTACAAGGATACATGGTCAAAAAAATTGATGATTATATTTCTTATAATCAAAGTACGATTTTGAATAATCATGTTTTTTATACCTTTGAGGGGATTTCCAATTTTTTCGGGATCCCTTGCTAGATGTATCAGTCCGAGAAAGTGATATGTCGTCCTTTTTGCTGAAATGGCTTGAACTCTTTCCTTGAAGATTTATCATCTTCTACTACCTTTGAGCATTCTCCTTCAACATACCCCAATCCTGCAAATCGAGGCCTCTCTACCACCTCTAGTTGTTGAGTGATGTCTCAACCATTAATACCAAGACATCCTCCTTTATAAACCATCTTGGTTAGGATATTTTTACCTATTCCTAACATATGATTCTCAAAAGATCCAAAAGAAGCATTATCATCATCAAGGGATGAACAAGAAACTGAATAATTACCAACACGGTTTACCTTAGTTACCAATTCTAGATTGGGTGTGGAAGATGGCTTCACCAAGCCTTCATTACTCTGCAACTTTGATAAAAAAATCCTCCTTTTGCCCTTCTTTGGATGACTCCGAAGATGAGGGTTCTAAGAAACCACCTTGGTTTCCCGATGCATGAGAAGTATCTTCTAGTACTTGAAAAAATGTGCATACATCCGTATTTTTATTACATGAATCATAATTGATATACCTGCCATGGCCACAAGTTGGCTTGATCTTGGAGGTAATTTCTGCCTCCTTCATAGTGGAGCACTCTCCAATTTTCTCCTCCATCGTCTTCTCTAACATGTGCCTCAATTTTTGCTTCTCATCCTCTGCAGTTTGTAGAATCCTTCGGAGCTCTACATTCTCTATTCAAATGCATTCGTTGATTTCTTCCAATTCTTGAAGTCTTGCTCGCTTCAATCATTTTCCCATGGTGATATTCACAATCTGCAAAATTGGTCAGACCAACTCTGATACCACTTGATCTGAAAATTTGGTGAGAATCTTCTTACATCCAAAGTTTCAAAATAAGATCTTTTACTGACGAAATTGCATGTGAATAAGGGCAATTTGATTAATTAACCATGCTTCATTAAGGAAACAATCAAATAAAATTATCAAACTATTGTGCATGTTTATAAATAAAACTCTACTTAACCAAGTGACAATGCATCAAAATCACACATACAACATTGACAACAATATGATAATGGAGTTCACCAGACCCCCTGGCTACATCTCTGGATTCATGAATCCCATGAACCTGCTTTATTGATTCTGCTTCAAAAGGGATACATAAACAAGTCTACAACCTGTTTGTCCTTTACAAAGACATCCTTTGAATCAATAATATCTTAATAATATTTCCACAATCTCTTTTCTTTCTTCCCCCTCTTCCTGACCCCCAAGAAGGGTTTATATAACATCTCCATCTCAACCACATCAAGATTTTCATGGAGATAATATCTCTCAAGATCCCCTAAATTAGGATCTTGGCATATCTCAAGGGATTGGTTTGAGAATATATCTCAACCATCCATGAAGATCTCAACTCTCCTTAGGAATCTCCTTAATACTAGGGATTGAAAGCCAACATTGATTTGCACCAAATAATCCCTTTTAAATAATGAAAAATACAGAATTATGACAACCCTATCTCATGTATTAAACATTTTACAAATGTCATTTTCACCCTAAATATCAATAAGACATATCTCTAGCATGTGAAGTCCAATTGACTTCATTCAAAATGCATCGGAAATCTCAATATGAGCTCTTTGTTGACTGGACAATGTTGGCAGTATTTGAAGCCGACTGAAAATGTGTCGACTATGAAGATACCCATGGATCACTATGGGTACTGCTTCGATTGAAAAACATGTTCTTGGACATTTAATTGGGATGGCTTCAATGGTCCAACATTATTTTGAGTGTGCTTCATAATTTATCTTCCAATTGTATAGAGATGAGTCAGAGTTGTGTCCGACCCACAGGGGAGATTCTGTTGAGATTTATCCTTGAGCATTTGGTTCAACATAATCTCTTTGTTCATTGATTATCTGGTACAAACATTGAGCTTATTGATCTTTGTCCCATGATTCACTCCATGGTTTCCCTTCATAATTAGGATCCAGGGGGATTATTGTTTTTCTTCCACTCCCTTTTAAATTGATTATGTCCTTTTAGACGAAGATATTTGATTTCATTTGTCATCCCCATGGATGATCGACATGTGTTGCATATGCTGGCATTCCTTCAACTAAGTCGATTACCTCGAAGTCGACTAGTGTCGATATACCCATAATTTGAGTTTCGATGTTTCTGAGCATACCTATAGGCTCTATTTATATTTGGTTCACAAGATTGAGGTAATTTAGTGTTGGTGCTAGTGAAGGTCGACCCAACCATATCCCGAGGTAGGATATTTACTTATGATCCAAATTTGACAACTACCTGGTTAATCAATACCCCATGGATTTCCAAGTCGACCCGTGGGTCATAATATTTATTCTTATAGGAAAGTTTCTTGACATATTTAGATGGTTTGTGTCCTTCTTTATACTCTCTTAGTATATTAAGAAGATCCAACAATCGACCAACTGAATGCTTTTCCTTTAGGAATTGTAAAACTTCTTATACAATGTCTTCATTTTGTCTTCCTCAACCCTTAATTGTGGTAGGATTTTGGACCTTCTAGAATATTCTTGAAATTCCTCACATGGCTAGCCCCATATGCATGAGTAATTGGGGTTGACGTGGCATCCTCTCATACCATGGTGGTCAACACAATAAGTCGGCTTGTAGGAGGAATAACTTTTTCATATGAAATCTGATTGACGCACAATTTGCACCGTTGGACTGGTCTTGAAGTGTAGAACATCGTCAAGGGGTTGTGCAAAATTTCTGGACACTATTACCCCCAAAAATCGTCATTTAATGCCTCAAAATGGCTTTGGAAGGTTCCGCACCCCAATTTTCCAAACTGGGACCTGCCATTAAAATGGCCCTGCAAGTTGATTCCTCCAATTTTTTTCCACTATGAAAGTATCGAGATAGATGACAAATAATATAATGATCCAATATGGATCAATTTAGAACCAGTTCTTAGCCAAGCTTTCATTCTCATTGAAATTTATGGTCTTCCCTCCATATTTGCACAATGATTTGTATTACCATCACAATAGTCATCAACCCATGAATGTCAGAACTAGGTAGACACGATTACTACCTATTGGATTTATGTGTGTTACACCATCTATAAAACACTGGGAACTCTCCAGAGTTGAGAAGCATCGAGGTTTTTCCATTAGTGGGATCAATGACTAAATCATATGCTTCGATGAGTGTTAGATGCCATTTATGATAAGGTACACAACAAGGAAGAGAGCACACTATATTGTTTCTTCCAACATCATATGTACTATAGGTTTCCATTCCAATTTCCATCTCATCCCATCAAGATTAGTTTCCCTCATACCAAGCATATTGTCCACCTAGACAATAGGCACTAGAAGTATCCCATACTCACCACATTTCAAAATAGACTTCTACTTCCATACACCTCTTGTCAAGACCATTTACCAATGAACTAGGAGAGTGATGTGACAATAAAATTGCCACCTACATGATCCTAAATTTGGAGGATGGTGTATGGAAAAACCTTTTTTTGACTTATACAATAGCAATTTATATAAAATATGATAAATTAGGTTGAAATGTTTTATAATAAATCCTTTCCATTTGTAAGTTTAAAATTAATGACTATTACGTCTGGAGTAAGAGTTTAAATTATTTTTAGTTGATTTATTAGAACTTGATTTAGCATGGATTGTAAATGTACATGATTGATTTCATTCCGCTGACATCTAATAATAATAAAATTATACTTTCATAATGTATTATAAATACATTGTCATTTTATTTTTTTATTCTCCTTATTATCTCAAGAGTTAGGAAGTTCTTCCTAATTGATGTAAAGAGTCATTTATCAAAAAATTTCTTTGTAAATTAACTTGAAGCAAGATGCACTATAATTACATTTCTAAATATACAAAAAATAAATACATACTTTTGAAATCTCCATTGAAAATGATATTAAACCATCCAAATTTAAGTTTAATAGAGTGGTATGACAAATATTAACCAAAGCTTGAAGCCATGTTTCTAGCAACTTTCACACAATGATGGAAAAAATAAAAAAATATACCAAAAAGTAATTACATACCTTTGAACTCTCCATTGAAAATGCTATTAAACCATCCAAATTTAACTTTATTAGAGTGGTATCCCAAATATTAACCAAAGCTTAAAGCCATGTTTCCAGCAACTTTCACACAATAATGGGAAAATTGAAAAAATAATGGATGTTTAATGTTTTCATATTTTAATTTGTTAAATATATTCTTAATCTTGATTTTCACATGTTGTATGTTTCTTCTCATGTTGAATGAATGTTACATTATCACGAAAAAATCTTAACAAAATAGCTTTTTTTACTATATTTTATTAGAAAATCTATCTTCTATCAAAAAATTTATTATTATTATTATTATTATTATTATTTTGATAATCTCACTAGTTTAGATTACACAAATGTTCTTCGAATCATGTTGGATAATAACTTAAATTAAACTCTAAGTAGATAAATGAGCGACGACTTTAGTAATCCTTTACCCTGGAATGAAGCTTGATTATGCGATTCTGGTAAGTCAATGTAGAAGGAACAAAATCAATGATTAAATTTGTTGCTTGTGTGCGTGCAATGGTTGAATTCATTGCTTACGCATCCAATTGCCTATGATTTCAAGCACACAACCTCTTTCTAATCTTATAATCTAGAAGGTTGAAAAATCGAAATAAGTGACATGAGTTTCTTGCTTGTGCATCCAATTGCCTTTAATTTCAATCACACAACCTTTTTCTAATCTTATAATCTAGAAGCTTGAAAAATGGGAATAAGTGACATGAAAGTGAACCTAAGGTTAAGCTTGCAAATATCATCATAGTAAAGACCTCTAATAACCCTGCAATTGTACACTTTATACGTGTCCAAATTTAAATAAAACTATGAATTCATAGAAATTTGATGCATGGTATTTCGGTTTCAAAAGAGACATGGACATATTATAGTTTCATAGCCTTAAATATTCAAAGCTTGGAGTAGTTGTTGGCACCTTTTACCAAGACTTTTCATCCCTACTAACAAATTAGAAATTACCTTGGTCATTCTGTGTATGACGCACTTCGACTCAATAAAATTGATCGAGGGAAACGTATGGAGACCTATAAGAGCGAAGAAAAAACTTCAGTTTTGAAGCCAATTGGAGGAAGTAGAGGAAGTAGAACAAACCCATCCCTAGTTAAACACAAGGATAAGCAAGATAAAAAAAATCGAGATGTTCCAATTCTAGGCACAAACTCCTTCCTCCAATTCCAATTTCATTATTTGAATCCCTATACTATTTGCAATGATAGTGCACTAAATTGGTTGCATTTAAATGGTTATTTGAATCCTTATACTATTTGCAATGATAGTGCACTAAATTGGTTGCATTTAAATGGTTAGACCATTATAGTTAATATGATTTGAGCATGGCATAACCATGCAATTTTCTTATAGTTTTTGTAAAACTCACATCAGAGGAAAATTATTTGAGATCCAATATTAAGCTATAAACAACATGCATTGATATCATACAACGCAACATTACCAGACTTTACTAATATGTTTATATGTAAATATATTCTCAAGATATATATAGTAATCGTGATGGACTTGTGTAGTACTCATCACCTAGTTATCCGACAAAGAAACTTAGACATTTGAAATACTTCTCAAATTTAATGTAATCACAGGAGTGTAAACTTAACATTAGGTAGGAGTGAAATGGAACAAATTGATAGAAAAGTCCTTGGGATGATGAATAATGTGTCAAAATTTAGGGGAAATTTTAACCGTCTTAGGGAATACTAGTTGGGAAAAATAAATTTAGTTTCTAACTATTAAAACGACAGGTATATGATGATGATGATGATGATGATTAACGTCCACTAAGACCTAATTGGTCTATCAGACCTTAAGAGGGTAAGTGATTACTTGTGATTCTTTAGAATTTTGTTTCTGTTCTCGAAAAGCATTAAGAGAAGCTTTCCAAGATCACCATACTTTTGTTGAGTTAAGAGGTTAGGAAGGTTGGTAGTGTGATCAATATTTTGAAAATGAGATCTAATATGGGTATAGGTTGGACAATCTAAGAGAAAGTGCTTTTCATCTTCAACCTTCTTAGTGTCACAAAGGTGACACACTCTTTCATCCCATGGCCTTTTAGGAATTGACCAATGCCCTGTTTCACTATGGAGCTCGTGAGAATTTGTTCTTATCTTAGCAATGCTTATTTTTTTCTTTACACTTGGAAAAACATATAGATAATTTTGATCTTCTAGATTAGAGTTGATTAGATCTTTATAATACCTTAATTTTCTTTTTTCCTTTAACTCTTTATCACACCACATTTTTTCCTTAAATTTTGATTTGACATTTTTTTTAATAGTATCTTTATTCTGCAAAATGGTTTCTTCCATGATTCCCCAATAGTTTAGCCAAGGAACGACGTCTTTATGACATCCTCGCTTGAGTCGATGGTGGTTATGACGTGATTTTGAAGCAATTTTAGGTAGCCTCTTGTCTTCCATGTTGTTTAACTTGTTCTTATACATTAGATATCTAGTCATAGCCATGCTCTCAATGGGGGAGAGTCTTGTTTCTACGAGGAGGATGGGATAGGGTGTATTTCCTTTAATTTTGAGATTATAAGTTATAAAATTCTTTTGTATTTTCTCTATCTTTCTCCAGGATTCACGAGAGATACTACAGCCCCAGACTTCACATCCATAAAGAATAACAGGTGTAACAAGAGTCTCAAAGAGGAGTTTCTTCTTATCCCAACTCCAAAGATCAGCTAATTTACAATTATTTTCAAGCCCATAATAAGCTTTCCATCCCCCAATAATCCTTTTTTCAATGTTATAATTCCAATTAAGTTTGTGGTGAATATCAATTCCAAGATATTTGTATTAAGTCACTTCATCCAAGTTGTTGTTGTCATATACAAAGGTGTCATAAGGGATCTTATTGGATTTAATAATCATGACCTTAGTCTTATCAGTATTAACACTCATACCCATATTAAAGAAAAAAATCTTGAGGATTCTTAGTTGGTTTTCAAGATCATGAGGACTCATTTCCATAAGAACGATATCATCGGCATAAAGAAGAAGATTGATGACTATACCAGTGAGAGTAGGGCCGACACAACCTGCTTTTTCTAAGCAAGTTGTGTCGGCACACCTTACAATTTGTATTGCTACAACAATTTTACAGTTTGTAGTGCACACCTTCAATTGTATTGCTACAACAAATGTTCACATGGTTGAGAATAACCATACATGAACTAAAAATGATACCTTTCATCACACAAGTCTGCAACATCATACTACATGCGGATTTGTGGCATTAGATCCGCAAAATATTATAGCGAAATGACAAAGCGTGATACTCAAATCCATAGCAACAAGCTTGTAGTGATCCGTAGAATAGACTTGTAGTGATCCATATCATAGATTGTTCTATAAAAAAATTCCTCAAACATGTTTTGCAACAAATCTAACTTGATTAATTATTTAACACAAATAAATACAAAGTAATTTATCCTCAATCTACGATTTGATTAGAAATAAAGGAAACTTTCATAATTTATGACATAGATTACCATGAGATTTTATTTCATGGTTTGGGCATCAAAAGAGTGTAAACATGTATATAAGATAAAATGAAAGGATAAATGTGCAAGAAAAATGGTGGTTAAAATATGGTAAACACAAGGTTCACCAATGGCTTCATATATACAAAGTCGATTAAGAATCAAAAGATATTAAATTTTTGGAAAAAAAAAATTAGTTAAGCAAAGTGCAATCCATGTGCTACTTGTAATGAGTAATTTTCATTTGGGTTCATGGAGCTCTGCTTACATATGCTATGGTATGAATGGTATCCTCCATTCCTTCCTTTTGAAGTTCTAATGGGAGATGGATCTTGTAGGCTGGTTTGAGTTTTTTTTATACTACAAATGAAGATGCCAATGTAGACACAACCATTCATTCTCCCTTTCCCTTGGACTTGATCATGATTCCTCCTTCAATTACAAGTATAGTAAGAAGATTAATCAATTTTGATATGTTATTATCTATGTTATAAGACACTAAGAATAGATCAATATTTTTATTGGAGAACTACTCAATCTTCATTATAAACCTATATTATTGTGGACTTGACACTAATGTAATGATGGAAGGTTATCTCACGACATCCTACACCTCATCATCATACCTTTAGCATCCTTTTATGCTTAACCTACTAAACAATCCTTTTACTTAGTTGTTCATGGACTCTATGCAATGGATCCTCTATTAATTATTCATGGACCATCTAGAAAAATATTTCTCCCATATAACCACTCGATTTCACTTTGACGTTCCCTTTCCTCCATTTATAACCACTCGAGTTCACTTTGACATTCCCTTTCCTTCATTTTAAGAGTATGTTAGTAGTAGAAGTGATCTAGATTCTTTTCGACACAAAATGAGATCGGAGATATAATAAATAAAGGCAAAGAGATATCACATATATTCAATAATATAACAGAAATGTATCAGAGATGAAACCATAAGTACAGATATATAGTAATACACGATTTCTATTAATGAAATAAATGTACAGAGACTGTAAAAATACAGAGTGAAAGACTCGCTAGAATGGTGGCATCTTATCTCTGAGAAGAGATGTGACGGCTACTCGCATTTGCAAGAAGATGATTATAATAAGGATCTGAAGGCATTTTTACAATAAGTAGAAATGCCCAAAACCCTAGACATCCAAAAATCTAACCCTAGGAGATGAAGCGCCAAAATTCATGTGGGCCATGTTTGGGTAAGTGAGTACATCAACTTCCCGAGGTCGTATCTTTTGCATACGATCTTTGTTTTAGGCGTGTGATAGCTCGTTGGAAAGGTATCGTCGGGGAGATTAATTTTGGGGGATCAATAATGCCTTTGGCTATGATTGAGAACCTCAATCTTGAAAAAACTTCATTTAGGCCCTCAAAATGGCCCCGTAAGTTAAAACCTGATAAAAATAGTAAATTGCCAAAATTGCCAGAAAACTGTTTTGAGCCAGTTAGAAAAGGTGGGTGGCCACCAATATCCACCTGGATTAATCCTCCCTCCTTAGGAAGAAATGGTCTCCATTGCGTTGAGTTCCCGGGGGAGAGGGAAAAGCATTTGCTAGATCTACATCTTGGTGAGTTGCTTATATTGTTGGAGACGTCGCGCTGCTTAGTTTGTGGAAGTCTATCATGAATCTGTTAAAGCTGAGGCTATTCAACAAGTCGAGCTACATGAGAGGAAGGTGTGTAGAAGGAATCTTTGTGCTTTGCTGCAACCTTTTTGACCTGCTTCTGTTGGATAGAAGGTGTAGGGGGCGAGGTTGTAGTGGTTGCAGTGTTCTTCTGTTCCCCTTTTGAATAGATTGTGAAGAAGCTAAATTTTGTAGTATGAGATACTACCTTGCGACACTTTTTAGGTGGAACAATAGTTGGAACTACCTCTAGTATTCTGTAGAGATGACCCCGTAAAGAAACAATGACACTACGGGATCGAGACTCATAAACAACATGGTGTCTCCACATATATGGTTGGCCCAAGAGAACATCACAAACATCTAGTGGGGCAACATCACATAATACCTCATCCTTGAAGGGTTGGATGTCGTATGACAATCGACACTGTTGGCTGACGCAAATATCTTGTCCTTGCCGAAGCCACCCGATGTTGTATGGTTACGAGTGTGGTGTTGTCGACAATCCCAACTGTTTGACGACCTCTGCTGAGATGAGGTTTTTCTGGCTTTCGCTATCAACAATAAANGTCCTTGCCGAAGCCACCCGATGTTGTATGGTTACGAGTGTGGTGTTGTCGACAATCCCAACTGTTTGACGACCTCTGCTGAGATGAGGTTTTTCTGGATTTCGCTATCAACAATAAAATGCAGCGGGGTCCCCTTCACCCACATCTGTGAATGAAAAAGGCACTCCCCCTCTTTAGGATCTATTGGTTCTTCTGGTTGAATTGTTGCGGTCATGACAATAGCAGTGAGGTCTGCGTCAATGATTTTTCCTTTACCAGTATTTTCAGAATCAGATTCAGAATCAGGGTTCAACTCCTTGTATTTGATCTCGACCACCAATGATTGTTTTTAGCAACATTCATTGATGTTGTGCTAGGGGCTTTTGTGGAAATCACACCATTTTCCAGTGTCCTTCTTTGTCTTCCCATGACCCTTCTTTTTCTGTGTCTTCGACTGGTTTTCAGGAGACTGTTTGTTAGGGTCGTCTTTTTCATACTTTGGTTGTTGTGGATTTGTAGACCCGAATTCCTGTTTGTTCTGGTGCTTAAATTTCTGCTCAATTTTAACAGCATATCTATAAGCAGCATCGAGTGATGAGATGTCCAGAAAATCCATTTCAGTCTAGATGTATCTGTGTAGAGCCCCACGGTATTTTAGAACCAAATGTCGCTCGGAGTCTTTGATACCCAGCTTGGTGCGCAAGGTATGGAAGGTATTGGTGAACTCCGGAACTACTTGGCCCCTCTCTTGCCGCAGTGTGGTCCATCTCATGTATTATTCCTCATAGTTGCCAATAGGGTAATACTGTTCCTTTACCGCATCCACAAAAAAATCCCAAGTGGGATCGGCCCCATATATTCCAAACTCCTCTGTGGAATTTTGCTCCCAGTAAGTTTCCCACCAATGTTTGACATGAGGGAGAGATTCAAGGAGTGCGAAGGTGATCTTTTCTTTTTCGGAAAAATTGTGAATAAAGAAATAACCTTCTAGCAGAGTTAAGCATTTTTCTAGGGCTTCTGCATCTATCTGTCCTTCAAATACAGGAATATCAAAATTAACTTGTACCTTAAAAGGCGAGGTGCCTCCAAAGTGGTCGCTTGATGAAGATTCGCCTGATGCTATCGAAAAGCATTTAAGGATGTGGGAAAAATTCTCCATCATTTCGTCCCTCTGTCGCGTGAGAGATTTCTCAAGCAACAGATTGATAGGATCGTTTGCTCCATCATTTTTATTTTCTTCCGCCATTGAGGGTTTCTTGGGTGTGTGAGAGCGATTGTCTTCAAGAGAGACAAGCTCGAGACCCAACTTGCTATACTCGGACCTCGTCAGGGACATGCACTGAAAAAAATGATCAAGAGCAGCCTGCTCTGATACCACTGATTTGGATTATTTTCGGCACGAAATGAGAGCAGAGATATAATAAAGAAATGCATAGAGATATCACAGATATTCAATAATATAACATAAATGTATCAGAGATGAAACCATAAGCATAGATATATAGTAATACACGATTTATATTAATGAAAGAAATGTATAGAGACTGTAAAGATACAAAGTGAAAGACTCGCTAGAATGGTGACAACTTATCTCTGTGAAGAAATGTGACGGCTACTCGCATTCGCAAGAAGATGATTACAATGAGGTTCTGAAGGCCTTTTTACAATAAGTAGGAATGACAAAAACCCTAGACATCCAAAAACCTAACCCTAGGAGATGAAGCGCTAAAAGTCATGTGGGCCCTGTTTGGATAAGTGAGTACATCAACTTCTCGGGGTCGTAACTTTTACATACGATCTCCGTTTTAGGCGTGTGATAGCTCGTTGGAAAGGTATCGTTGAGGAGATTCATTTTGGGGGCTCAATAATTACTTTGAATATATTTTAGAATCTTGATCCTGAAAAAACTTCATTTAGGCCCTCAAAATGGCCCTGGAAGTTAAAACCTGCTAAAAATAGTAAGTTGCCAAAATTGCCAGAAAACTGGTTTGAGCCAGTCGGAAAAGGTGAGTGGCCACCAATATCCACCTGGATCAAGAAGTGATTAGTTTGACTCTAATGAATGGTAAGTACATTATGTTTGAATATATGAATAATATTAGAAGAGATAATTTTGACTCTAATTTGTAGGTTAAAATGTTCTCATAAATATTTGAGTCAATGATCCTTCAACTCCAAAGTTGTGTATGATATGCTCATTGATCTCATGATGATTAATGAAGAGAAACATATGTTTCTTAGGGTTTTCTAAAATAATGTGGTGATTGGTTGATATCATTGTTCCAAATGGAAATCAATCAATTATTGGTTTTCATCTCTCGGTTTGGTTCTTCAACATTTTTTTTAGTGTTGACAAACCTATTATAAGCATGCATCAAACGTTTTCTTACAACAAGGTACACCAATATTGGCATCTTGTAACGAATGGCACAAATCAACATCAACCACATGGTCTAGAAGCATTTGTTAAGAGAGGCACAAAGGCTTATTGTCTCAATTCCCTATACTCAAAGATCCAAAACAAGCAACTAAAGTTTGTCCATGTCACAAATTTCTTGGTGATATTTTAGACTATTGTTTATTCACATAAATATAAGCAAAAGACGCTCAAGCATATGAGACACATTGATGTTATTGGAATTAATAGTTTTGATATGGTTGGGGTGCCAAATTTTCGCTGAAGTAGATATTCATTGGGAATGTTTATGCCAGCTATAAAAGGATATTCAATTGAGAAGCAACAATCAAGAGTGACTTCCTCATGCACATAAAATGAAAATAATTGGGTGTATTGAGCGAAGAGAGATGGGTTAGTGTTAAGGATCTATTTCAAGGCCATAATGTTTATGTGAGTTTTCTGACGAGGGAGAAATTTTTTCTTCTGAGTAATTTATTTGGTGGTTTGTTCTTAAATTTTCGACCAATTCAGAACTTTGATCGATTTTCTGAGTATTTGGGTTGATTTAAAATGGAGTAAAACCAAAACCCTTAAGATCCGATTCTGAAATGCTTGAAACTTTGATCCATGCAAAACTCAGACTACCCCTGAAAATCCAGCCAAATTCAGGCCAGAAAATTTACCTGAAAATCGGATTTGTTTGCTCCTAATTAACTTCCCAAGTTAGCTTACTCCTGAGCTTCGATTTTATGGGCACTAAATTTAATGGTCATCCACACTTAATGGTGCATGACTCTCGAGCAAATTTGATACGTGGCGGGTAGCATCAAAACAAATGTCTCCTCGAGTTCCACCTAGAAGCTAAAATGTTGGATAGATAGCTTACAAATTTAATCTTCTAGGTTCAAGGGGTCCTACGTGGAGGCAATGCACACTTCTTTTAATATTATTCTCAACCACAGGGCACATTGGAAAAGTTTTGAATTCTAAACAAGTCTTAGATTCCACAATTGACATTGAAACATCCACATTGAATGCAAAAGGATCTATTGAAGTTTTAGAATCTAGTCACATTGTTGTTGGAAGGATCTATTGAAGTTTTAGAATCTAGTCACATTGTTGTTGGAAGATGTGCCATTATAATTTGTTAGAACAAGGCTCCGAGATGGTATGAACACCTTTAATGTTAGTGTTTGAATTTCATGAGCGTGTAACTATGGCCTATGTAAAGAATTGAATTTCCCGTTAATTATCATGATGTGGTTCTTCTCTAGTTGGTAAGCTTGGGAGACACATGATTATCATGGACTATAAATATCCTATATTCAAAAAAATAATATTTTTTTTTGAAGTGGTGTATAGATTCAGTTTTGTGTGATGAGAGAGGAAGGGGCTCCTATTTAATATATAGAGCTTATTGAAATAGTTTTTTTTTTAAGTTTAGAGAATCATCCCACTATCTATTAATCTATAGATCTTCAACTTTATGTGTAAAATTTTAAGTGTCATAACTCTATTCTTAAATTATTTGTAACCCTAATGATAATATTTTATTTATATTAAGTTATTTTAAAGAAATTAAAAACTTGGAGAATGTTATATGAGTTTGGATGCATTATATTTAATTCATGATATTCAATACATCTCTATGTTCATGTTTTAAATTTCAACCATACTTTGTTTTAAATTTTATGTGAAGAATAAATTTTAGACTTTAAAAATTTGTCCGCAGACGTATGCATAGTTATTCTAGGTTTTAACTTGAAAATATATTGAGTGTTTTTCATTGACCAATAAGTTCACCTAAACGAATGAGAAATTTGCTCATCTTATTTGGTCTCATATGGAGGTATAGATGAACCAAAAGCCTTCAAATTTAAGAAACTATATATATATTTATGTATATATATATTTATGATAGATACATAACTAGCACATCCAAAAGTCATTAGTGGTTGGTGAACGTCTAAATAATTGAGTCCTGAACATTAAATAACTGCAGAATCCTGTGCATTAAATAACCGACGCGGTAAGAAAACGCGGTAAGAGCTTCTGAAAATCCCGCTCAGTAAATAATAGTTGGAGTAAAAATCATGGCTGGTAAACTTGGGCTCTTTAGAAAATGAAACGTTAATACTCAAAGGTGGCAATCAGCTAGTCATCATAGTAAATTTTAAATACGATTAAGTAAAAGTAAAAAAATAAATATGTAAACGGATGTCTTTATAATAGTGAAGAAGTTAGTGGTTGAAATCACAACCATTGATTTATTGGAACGACTAAGAAGATTCCAACAATATTTAATCTTGTCCATACAACGCTGATTAAGTACTAAAAACATATTAAATGTACCCATTATCAATAGGTGTACCTTTAGATGTAACAAATAGATTAATGCCATGCTAAATTTTAAGTTAACATTAATTTCAAACATTTAATGTTTGAAATTCATAATTTATAACTCATAACAATGTTCAAGGTAGGTGGCGGTCCTTTGTAGTGGCATTACGCATTTTCGGTGAATATTTCTCCCATACCCCGGCCTGGGGTATAGTCGTTGATTAATCCGTGGAATAGGGACATCGGTAATGGATTAGGGAGTTTATTCTGGGCGGACAGGAAATACTGATGAAATAGGAGGGATTTACGTTGTGACGGATGCCAAGTGAGCCATGGGCGTGCAGCGACCCAAGAGCCTTGTGAAAATTGCCTCCCGGGAGCCTTTTTAGAAGGGATACACTGAAATAGCTGAGGTCCATATTATCTTATTTAAGAAGTAATTCAACTCATAAAGGTAATGATATTGTGCTTTTCGAGAGGGACTCGAACTCTTTGTGCAATATTTTGCGCATAGATACTATTATGAAACTCTTTATGCAATATTTGCGCATAGATACTATTGTAACTTGGAAAGCTTTTCATTCAAATTTCAACTTTCCCTGACATGTGCTTACAATATCTTTCCCCAACAAATGCTTACAATTTACATATTTTACACAAAATTTAGCCTGGTAAAGCAACCCCTAACACTGTAATCAAGGGAGCCCTTTAACCATGGCACTGCAGTCAAGGGATGAGACGTGCAATTTATCATGGCTACCTGCATGCACTTTGTCACTCTACTCAAGGGATGATACAATCTATGGTCATTGTAGTCGTGGCTACATGCATGGATCGTGATAAAGCTCATTTGCAAGCAATTGTTGCAACTACCACTCAACCATTAGCTATTTTCCTCCATCATTGCGGCTGAAATTTTGTGAGTTTCTCCTACTGCAAAGAAGTCACAATGAGAATTTCTATGTTTTCAGGTACGTTGTGGGTATACATCGCCCTCTCTGGGGATAAGGCTCATCCGTCATTACCGAATTTTTGTGCGAGTGAAGGTAATAGTGTATTCAAACTTTTGATTGGGACGACAATCCTGTCCATTAGCACCATAGCCATAGCTATAGCCACCACCACCTCTGCCTCAAGTGAAGAATCCACCATCACCACTGCGTCCACCATCACCGTTGTCGAAGTCTCGACTCATACCCTATCCAAGCCCTACGTCGTGGCTCTTCCCTTCGCCTGCATCACCGAAGTCTCGACCCATGGCCCATCCACACCCTTTGTCACGACGCTACCCTCTTCCTGCACCAATGTTGTCCTCCTCAATTGTTTATTCGACCCCAACCCCCAACATCGGCCTCTGGTGCCTTTCATGACCCTAACCTCAGCTCTAAGACTCCTCTTCACAACCGCAACCCCGCCCCCCTCCAAAGCCACCCCCACCATGATATTTGTTCTTCTAATTGTTGTATTCACCGCGGTTGCCGCATCCTCGCCTCCTCCTTCCTCTTCCACTATCCGCCCTCACTATCCAAAACAAAAAACCCACAAAAAATTCATTAGAGAAATCAATTACCCTTGAAGAAAAGAACGCACAAGAAAATGATCACAAAGAAATAGGTTACCCTAAAAAACAACACACCAATTGATATAAATTTGCAAAATCATGCATCACATAAAAAAATTGATGTGAGTCACCTCATTTTGTGAGCCACGTGTACTTTGATAAACAAAATGTTCACATATATCTTATTTTTTTGATTTTGTGAGAGTTCATAAATAATTGATTACGCCGATAGGTGTCCCCCTATTGGAATCGATGGTTTAATTAGTCTTTTAATCACAAATTCCAATCTTATGGTCTACAATGACGGATGCTGGCATATTCTTCGTCGTTCACTCAAATAAATGAATAGGATTTAATGTTCTTAACTTCCTTGCATTTATGAATGCGTCTGTTTCTTTGTTTACTTTTTCACATTTACTTAATCTTGATTAAAAAATTACTGCCCTATCCATTGATTGCCACGCTTAATAATTAATTTGTATAATCAACCTCATTGCCACGTTCCAGTAATTAGCAGAGACCAAACATTTATGAATGTGAAGCATTTATGGATGTGAAGGGTTTCAATGTTTGGCATTCTTTACAGTTAACAACGCAGCCGTAATTCCTTTTAATTAAGAGTTGCCACGTTCAATTTAGGGTTGACACGTTAGTTAATGAGATCCCGTGGTTAGTTAATGAGATCCGTAATTCTTTTCAATTTAGGGTTTCCACGTTCAATTTAGGGTTGCCACGTTCAGATCCCGTGTCCCTCACAGCTGGTCTGAGAAAATTAAAATTTGGATCGATAAATTTGGTGAGCGTGGCGCCTTCTAAAGAACCGAAACAACATAAATATCCTGAGCGAGTAATGCATCAAAGGAGTGGAAATAAAAAATTAAAATTTGGATTGGTAAATTTGGTGAGCGTGGTGCCTTCTAAAGAACCGAAACGACAGAAAAATCCTGAGCGAGTTATGCATCAGAGGAGTGGAAATAAATCAGCACCGTTTTACTATTAATCTTTCTCCACCTGGCTTGTCGTTACATTTCAGAACCTCGTATCATGCATGAAGAGTGGAAATAAGTGGGAAGAAATGAATTATGAGCAACAATTCCATCACCAGTAATTCCATTAATAGAACTAAATAACCTACAATTTAATTTTGATTCGCATGTATTACACACAGGGAGGACGGAATTTGGAGAAGTTTGCTGAGAATTTGTTGCCTGCAAAGACCGGAAACGTTGTTGCTTGCTGCGACTTCAATCGCATAGAGGGAGGATGGAATTGTTGCAGCACGAGAGGAGAAGCTTGCAAAGACTAGAAAGCTTCCAAAATCTTCCATTCAAACATTTAGGTATGAACGGATTAATTATTCATGTCTTAATTAAAAAAAGTGGAAAATGTATCATATCGCATGCGCCTGTGTTTTATGTTCATATCGCATGCGCCTGTGTTTTATGTTCATATCGTATTTGCAGTTCATATCGCATTCGCAGTTCATATCGCATGAATTGATGAAGTTCATATCGCATGCGCCTGTGTTTTATGTTCATATCGCATTCGCAGTTCATATTCGCAGTTCATTCGCAGTTCATATCACATTCGCAGTTCATATCGCATGAATTGATGAAGTTCATATCGCATGCGCCTGTGTTTTATGTTCAGATTTATATGGTTTAATAATATCGCATTTTCAGTTCATATCGCATGAATTGATGAAGTTCATATCGCATGCGCCTGTGTTTTATGTTCAGATATATATGGTTTAATATGAATTGATATGTGCGTCTTTTCTATGTTCAGATTTATATGCGCTTAGTAAAGGACAAAAGAGGTCGCTGGAACTGCATCAATAAAGGAGAAAAGAGATCGGTGGAAAAGACTGCAAATAGATTGAGGTAGGTTGATATGTATCTCACTTGCTTTTTCACAGTTTTATGCGTTCACACTTCTGCAATCTTAAACTGTACATCCTTAGTCTGAAATAGTTGGTTGCATGTAATCGATAGGGTTCGTCATTTCTGCCAGGGGTTAAACCTTTGTGGAATAATATTTAACATTTAAATTTAACATTCACACCAGAAAATAAATGATGAAGTTCATATCGCAGCACAACCAGAAATGATTTGAATAATATTTAACATTTAAATTTAACATTCGCAACAGAAAATAAACATTCGCAGCAGCAGCAAATTAAAATTGATGGACGCTCAATTCAATACAAACTTTGAGAATCCTACTTTATTTGTGCAGTTCATTATCGCATATTCAT